>PVIH01003206.1:0-166416 GCA_004025045.1 Sigmodon hispidus | reverse complement strand
CAGGGATGGAAAAAAAAATTCAGAGGGAAAGCTGAACACAAAGAAAATATATGTGTAGTAATCTTATTTGCATTTCCACCCTTGATAAGCCATGCTTATGATTATTATCCTCTGTATAGTTATTGTTAACTCTTCGGCATTTTTAAATTCTTTTTACTGTTTTTTTGATAAATACAAAATAAAGAAGGAAAAAAAATAAAAAATAAAAAATAAAAGATATTCCCATGAAGTTTGATAAAGCTTGATTTAAGTAAATCTGATTTGTCAAGAACTTGAGTTGATACAAAATGAGCAATATTTAATGATCTGTAGTTAAGAACACTGCATAGTCTTTGGATTGAACATCTCCATTTTAATATCTTATTTCCATTTTTAAAAATTGAAGTATATTTGTTAAAAGACATTTTTTGCTTAAAGCAAAATATATTTATATATCAATATTGCTTTATATATACATATATATGCATATATAAATTTACAGCATTTGTGGAGCCCTTATGCTTTGCATTATCAGAAGGCAACTCTGGGTATAATGAATATTGATTTTTTTTTATTTCTTATACAAAGAATATTCCAAATGCTAGGTGAGCAGAGCCTACAAACTCATCACCTGACTCTGGGATCACATGCACTCCTGCTTGGCTGTTAGGCGCAAGGACCAATTTACTTCTCGTATTCCTCATGTGAGCTTATGCTCTGTCAGGTCCATTTCTTCCTCAGAGGAGATTCAAGCTGCTGACATACACTTTGTATGGAGTGGATCCATCCTAGCTAAGCATCCAGTTTTGAGTATACATGTGTGCTTTTTCTAACAGCATGTTAAAGGTTTTTCTGTATTTTGCTTATCATGTTTTAATCAAATTTGGGGAAAGAGTTTTTCCCTTTTAAGTAACGTATGTACTATTTTGTGCCTTTCTTTTTCAGATTTTGTTGATGGATCTATACACCATAAGGCCTTACTTATATCTGTGACTGTCTGTAGTTTGCTATTGGTCCTCATCATTTTATTCTGTTACTTCAGGTACGTATTAGATAGATTCATGGAATTTTCTATTCATAATGAGATCCCTACTTGAGAACTTCTTATTGCTGTTTCCGGTCAGGGTTTTGTATCATACCTTTTTTTTTTGCTCCTAGATTGTAGGTTTATCTAAAAATATCTATTACTGTTGGCAAAGACTTACCCAGTGAAGCTATAACTAGATGACTGTCTTATTTCTGTTTCAGACAGACATCAGAACCACTCTGATAAATTTTCATTCCTAAGGAAATATGGATAAATGAAAAATTTAGTGACTTGTTATGACTTAGGTTAAATTCTAAGCAAAGAAGAAACAATATAGGAGTCTGAGTGCTTTCAGTAATTCCTAATTTTCTGGCTACAAAATTCCTCTAATATTATAACATTTATAGAGCATACATTAAAATAATCTAAGTTTTATAAAAGTTTTTAAAGTCAAAAACTTATTTTCTAATATTCAGCCGTAATATTCTATAGGTATTTAAATTAGCTGAATAAAATCAATTTTAAAGACATTACAAAAGCATGTTTTAAGATTTAATTTTATGTCATAATTATTGTATTTGTCTTATACATTTTCTTATGGGAAAGAGTCTCCTTGCATACTTTTACAACTAAAAAAATGTATATTTAATTACCTTGAGAATGTAAAGAAAATGCTTCTAGGAAATGGATTCTGGAGCTACTTGGAAATACTAACAAAATATAGTCTGCTTGTATAGCAATTGACAGACATAGAAAAGAAAGGTTATATACATGATTGAATAAAAAAACATTCCAAGGGCAGCATATTTGATGTTATTATTGCTAAATTCTATGATTAATGTTTATCTGTGATGTTTTATAACTGTCATTGCATTTCAATTATTAATACTATCTCCCTCATTCATGTTTAGGTATAAAAGACAAGAAGCCAGGCCTCGGTACAGCATTGGACTAGAGCAGGATGAGACTTACATTCCTCCTGGAGAATCCCTGAGAGACTTGATTGAGCAGTCTCAGAGCTCAGGAAGTGGATCAGGTCTCCCTCTGCTGGTAAGAGAAGAGTATAACATGAATGCCAAAGAAATGTGTTCTGAGGGGGAATGTCCCTTTTACCTTACTAACAGAGCAGTAGACAAAAAGATTCTGTGCCCGCTGGGCATCAGGTCTTAGATGTGGACCTTCCTGATAACACTGAGGGTGAGGTTATTGTTCTTTAATGTAAGTGGCTGGCTACAATCCGGACCATCAGACACCCCCATCAAGAGCAGGTTAGAAAACACGAAATGTTTTTGGTGAGGATACCATTACTGTATTCTGACCTAGCTATTGAAGGCAAAAGTATAACCACCAACATCTGCAAAGAAGGAAAGTGCCATTTCAGCTGCAGGGTTAGGTTTCCGGCTGAGGTTTGCATTCTCTGTTCAGGAGAGGTTGAATTTCTGATAGTCGAGACTGTCAGCTTTGACAAGAACATGGACAGATCCAACATGTTATCGACAGTCTTAACAAGGGAAATGAATGTTAGTTGAATAAGGAAATGTGTGTGCATAGCAGCATAGGAAAGAGGTTCCCAGGAGACCTAAATGCAAAAGGAAGTAATATAACAAAACTGTTTGAAAAATTAAAATAGATAATGATTTTCTTCTTTGGGTAGTACATGTATACATTTAATATATAATACTTGGAATACTATATATGTAATATATATTATTTATAAAAAATTACTATTTATATTTTACTTATTTGACATTGTACAGGAATGCAAGACAGTTTCTTTTTCTCTAAGCTGTAACCAAGCTTTCATTTACCTATTTGTTTGTTCTTATTTTATATGTTTGGGTATATATAGTACCTTTATATGCATGTCTATGTGGGGGGTGTTGGATTCCCTGAAACTGCAGTCACAGACAGTAGTTAGTGCTCTTAGCCCCCTGAAACCATATCTCCAGCTCTTGGTTTGGGGTCTCCCATCCAAGTACTAATCTGACCTGACCCTGCTTATCTTCAAGATTACGTAAGACTGGGCACTTTCAGGGTAGTATGGCTGTAGAAGCAAGGCAGTTTCTTTAACTCACCATTAAGCCTCTTAAATTTTTATTTATTTTAATTTTTGTTTGCACTCTGTGTGTGCGCACAGGCTCTTGTATGTTATAGCATGCTTGTGTACTATGGTAGGTATGTGGGGGAGGAGGGGACAATTGTCAGGTGTGAGTGCTCTCCTGCTGTCTCACTAGATCTGGGAATAGAACTCAGATCATTATTCCTGGAACAGTGCTTCTAACTCCTGAGCTGTCTTGCCAGCCCAATATTAAAACTCTTAAATGAAGACTAGTGAAAGTCTTTTCCATATGTATTAATTCAACCTAATTAAGCCAAATATTTTAAGCCAAATATTTGTGTTTACTCACACACAGTTGCCTGTGTGTGTTGCTAACTTACTGACAGAATATTGAACATTGGTTATACCAACCTGTTTTCTGTTCTCCATGTGTGTACACAGATGTACATATTATAGAAAACAGATGTCTAATCTTTCAATGAGATAACAATATTGAAATAGTGATACATTACTTGCATTATTTTTATATATACATACACGCATATAATTTATAGCTGGTGCACATGAGATAATTCTCTTTTAGAATCACAATTACAGTAATTATATATTGCAGACATATGCTGTTCATGGCAGGTAGCTGAGATAGCCAGCTAATATGGAAAAAGCTTTGTTTGGACTCATGGGGTTAGAAGTTTGTCTGTGGCTACTTATCCTCTTTCTTTGGGCTTGTGGGTGCACACTGAGGTAAAAGTGTACACCCACAAGCAGAACAAAACTGTTCATCTCATGGCAAGGAAGTAAAACTAGAAATTGAGAGTCCTATAATTCCCTTTGTGGGCACATTCCTCATGACCAAGAGAGCTGCTAATAGACCCCATGTCCTACTTGTTTGTACTTGCACTAAGCTGGAGACCAAACTTTGAACACACAGACCTTTAGGTGACACTACAGAGAGAAATTATAGCAAATTACTGTAAATTTTACCTGCACACTCAACTTTTTAAAAAAATGTGTGAATGTGATTTAGATTGGAAATTTATGTGCAGAAAGAGAAGAAACATTGGTGAAATCAGTTTTGAAATTTCAAGCCTGTGTTCAGATTCTTTGATGATATAATCTTAAGATATAAGTAAAATTTTATTTCTAAGTCTAGCTTAATGACAGAGTGTCATGGAGATGTTGTTTCTGTTCCCTTAACATTGCTGTTCTGTCAGTATGGTCACCAGAGAAGACCTGCTAGAAAAGAAGCAGAGCTGTTTGTTAGGCAGGATCTCATAGATTCAGAGTAATGCTTGTGCATCTATGAAAATGAATATGCTAGTTCTTTACTAACTATAGTAAGTTTCCTTCTAAGTGGATAATCTAAGTGCTTCCTATCTGTCTCTCAGCTGTCTAGTGCTTTCTTGAAGCTTCTCTCATCCTGTCAGGGGTAGTAGACATACAATATACCAAAAATTGCCTCTTCCAGAATGCCTAACTCTGAGAGGAGGGCTAGCTACTTTGTCTATCTACTTGTTTGCTTATTTCCACCTCACTTTGATTTTTAAAATCTTAACTTTAGAAAAAATACTCTTTTGCAATAGGATTTTATTCTGTTATCAGTGTCATTTTAAGAATGAATGGAGAGTACCTGACTTTAGAAAGGAAAGCTTTAAGCTTTGACCTGTCATTACAAAGACAACTTTGTATTTATTATGGAAAGATTTTGCTAATATCATATGCTAGTTTCCATGTTTATTTATTTGAGACAGATTGCTCTATTTTGATCAGGCTGCCCTTCAACTCACCGTCTACCTACTCAGCTTCCTGAAGTTATAGGTGTGTTCCTGACCTGGATATTAATTCTTTTGATCTACTTTCCAGCTTATGTAAATTGCCGCCAGAAGTTACTCCTTTCAGCATGGGAACCATTGATAAAGAACAGATGGTATAAATACCATGAAGACAGAAGCATCTAATTTCCATGCTACTTAACTCAATGTTTTCCCCTTTGTTTTTGATGAACTCTGTAATTCTTCAGCTCTTTTTTTTATAGATTATTAAATGAAATTTCTTCCCAGCTTGCTAATTTACTTTTATCAGTTCTCCTGTTGGACTATGGTTTTGTGTCTCCATTCTATACTTTTCATTGTGACAAACATCTCTTTATTTCAAATGTGCAGTTTCTCCTCTCTCACTGGACTTGCCTAGTCTTCACTGAGGTTCTTTTTCTTAAGCATTTTCTGCAGCTATTGGCATCCTGTAATTAAAAATTCTACGATGATCTGAATGGATTCAAGCCTTTCAGACTGGGAATGTTCGGTCTCTTTACTATGGCATTTTCTTTTTTGTTTTGTTTCATAGAAGCTCTTTTCCCCCTTTATTCCCTCAGTTTTGTTTGTTTGTTTGTTTGTTTGTTGTCCTCTACTCTTTTTCATTTTAGGGATTTTGATAAATTTTCTTGTACATCTAGTATATATTTTTGTCATAGTTAACAGATCCATGACTTTTTTATGTAGTGGCAATAATTTTTTCAAAGCATTTAATAAATCATTATAAGAGTAGAACATTTTGGTCTGTCAGGTATGAGCTACTGTGAAACCATTGTCCTTTTTTTTCTTATGAAAATTGCAATGAATAGAATGAAACAATGATTTGGAAGCAGTATTTGATTATTTAAAATTGACAATCATCCATCTGAAATGCATTTTAACCCTAATCCTAACCCAAACAAATAAATCATGTGTTTGACTACATATTTTTAAATAGTTATTGTATTTTCCTCACTATGGAGAAAAGCTGAAACAGATCTGTAGTGCCGAAAATATACTAATGACGTGTTTTGGGCTTTGCCAGGTCCAAAGGACAATAGCTAAGCAAATTCAAATGGTGAAGCAAATTGGAAAAGGTCGCTATGGGGAAGTGTGGATGGGAAAATGGCGAGGAGAAAAGGTAGCTGTGAAAGTATTCTTCACCACTGAGGAAGCCAGCTGGTTCCGAGAGACTGAGATATATCAGACGGTCCTGATGAGGCATGAAAACATTCTGGGTGAGTCACAGTCTACACCATGATAGTTGAGGGTTTTTTACATTCTTCTGTTTTTTTCTCCACATCTGCATATGAACTCATCTGTCTAGACCTGTTATGAAACTTCCAGACTCATTCCTTTTGGCTTAAGCCCAGAGCCCATAAGTTTCTGACAGAAGATGTCACAGGATGTATGACTATGGTGCTTCTGTGGATTGATTAGAAATGCAATACTCACCAATAATACTTTTTTCTTTAGAAACAGGAAGTACAAATGAAATACTAGAATTTCTAAAGGTTTCTTAGGGATTTGAGGAACCAAATTTGAGTTTAAATACTGTGAAAAGTCACAGGCACTTTTTATTTCCAGAGCTTATTGGTTGCAAGAGTTTATGTTCAGAATTGATATCCTTTTCTTAGGCTGGATGTGATCTCCCTGGGTTATCTGAGGAGGAGAGAACCCAGGCAGGGAAGTAGAAGGCCTGACATACAACATGCCTTGCTTGTAACTATAATACCATAGGGGGAATTCAATAGTACTGATCAGAGAGTGGCTTCAGATCAGAAAAACTTTCTCCCTCCAGTTTTGATCACCTCTGCTTGGTATTAGTAGTTTAACAACATCATAGACATAGTCAGAAAACTGAGTAAGATGCTAAACCAAAGATACCTGGAGCAAAAGAATATTTGATCATATAAATTGTTTTTCATTCTGGCCAGGAAACAAATCTAACCCTTTTTACTTTTTGCCTTTTAGGGTTTATTGCTGCAGATATTAAAGGGACTGGGTCCTGGACTCAGTTATACCTGATTACAGATTATCATGAAAATGGTTCTCTTTATGACTATCTGAAATCCACCACCCTAGATGCAAAGTCCATGCTGAAGTTAGCCTACTCTTCTGTCAGTGGCCTGTGCCACTTACACACGGAAATCTTTAGCACCCAGGGCAAACCTGCAATCGCCCATCGAGACTTGAAAAGCAAGAACATCCTTGTGAAAAAGAATGGGACTTGCTGTATAGCAGACCTAGGCTTGGCTGTAAAGTTCATCAGGTTAGTATCCAAGTCAACAGATACCATCTTAAGATTCTTTTTGAGTGTTCTCACTATTCTCATAGCTCTGTCCTAAGATAACTCAGTGGTTGAGGAATATCCTAGACTTCAACTCTTTTGGACATAAAAATGTTACTGTTCTCTTGGTAATGTAGTATATTTTGGTCAGTACTACTGCTATAAGAAAGCAGGCTGTGTACGCCATGGAGAACAAGCCAGTCAGTAATCAGCTCTCCCCTATGGTTTTTGCTTCAGTTATTGCCTCCAGGTTCCAAACTTGACTTTCTTACCTAACTTTCCTGAATGTACTTATAAACTGTAAGGTAAGACAAACTTTTTCTTTCCAAGTTGCTTTTGGTCAATGATGTCTTATCACATCAACAGAGACCCTAACTAGGAAGGTGCCTGAGATACTACAGTCAGAGTTCAGCATAACATTTGTAAGCACTTGCTGGATTCAGGAAGAACCAGCAACTACGTGGTAGAAAAAGCTGTGCTTTATTTGTGGGTAGTGCAGTAAGGATTGCTTCATAAATGTTTTTGAGAAGTACCATAAGCCAAGAAACAAAGCAGCTGATATTCAGCATTGATATAATGTAACTTAAATAGAGAATGGACACACATACTTGGACTTGCTTGTGGTGGTGTGCAGAGGGAAGGTTTCACCCTTGGGAACTGGGATGCTATCTTTTTCGCTTTAATCAGAGTAGCTCCCTTTAATCTAGGACATGTGTCCAACCAGATAATCTAATGTAAAAATCACAAACTTAAAATGTTGTTGTCATTGCAATTTTGTCTTTGGAACTCAGTTGCCCATTTCATCCGTCTGAATTTTGGAGATTACAACATCTTGTTGCAATACGGAAAGGTGGGACACAGCAGGTGGAGATGATTGAGAGGAAATGGCTCCTCTAGGATGAAAAGAAAGGGAGGTTCATTTGAGAACTAGTGGTGGAGAAATGATCAACTGCGTCATTTAGGATTATGTGACCAGGCTGACCGTTTAGTACATCTGTGGCCCTACTTGTTATCAAGAAAGCATCTCTTTGTGCAACCAGAAGCCCTCACTCATTGCAACACCACTGTCCCTGGTGTTCAAAGTGTTCTCAGCATCACTGTACAATATGTCACTGTGTCTCAGCTCCTGTCTTCTCCTGAGACTGGTTCTACTCACCTTCCACCTTTAAATATTTCCCTGTGTGAGATGTCCAACTGTATATGACCGTCCTTATAGCTCTGAGTTGGACTGAACCATGTTAAAACATGGAGTCCCTGATTTTTGATTTATATGGTTGAATGAGTTCTATCTTCATGAAACTCATGCTTTACCTTGTATGCTGGTTAGGCCCACTACACTATTTCATCTACATCTTTGGGTAAAGCAGTGTACTTTTTTCTGTCTTCTGCTTTCTAGTCTTTTCTTCAGGTTACAGAATTTATTTTCTCAAAGTGCAGTTTGAATGTCATCATAATTTCATCGTTTCCTGTGGCCTGAGGTTAAAATGCAGTTAGGGTCTCTTGCTGTGGTGAACTCTTTCTGACACTGGGCTTTTCTTAAGATTTATTCCCACCACACTGCTTACCTTTCCCCATTCATTCTGAACACATTCTACTGTGCACACCCTCAAGTGCTTTGTTTCTTATCATCTGTATAACTAACATCCCTTTTCTATGTAACTGCTGCTGATTGTCAGCCTACATAGACATCTGTTGTTACTCATAAGCAGCCCTATACAGTGCCCAGGCATTTCTCACACTGCTGTAGTGGCCAATGATTTCTTATCTCTCTCTCCTGGTAGAGAGTAAACAGAGCACATGTTTGTCAAAGTTCTATCCCCAGTGTCTTTGCCAAGACTGTGAGATGCTGTAAGTTTTGCATGCTAGGTAATTGGATGAGTACATATGGGCTATGTAAAGAGGAAAAGCATATTAGCTTCAGAGAATTTGCACATTCTGGACTATGCCCATCATAACTATATTGCACCATAGTCAATTTGTCTTTATTTTGCAATACTAAACTGCTGTGTTTTCTCCTCACATAGCCCATGCTACCTGATGCTTTGATTTTGCTTCTAGAGTTACTAGCATAGAACATCCTGTCTTTTCATATATGTTCCCCCAGTCTCCAAAATGCTTCTTAGTCGGTGCACCCATCCACACCTAATAGGAAAGATATTACCTTCTGAATTCTCCGGCCTGTATCTGCCTACAGTTATGATTATTTTGAAATGTGACTTGTCTCTTCTACTACTTGTTGGTACCTTGAGAGCCAAAGCCATATTTAATCCACCCTTTAATGATGCTAACCCTTTTGACATGACAGAGAATTACTGCTACTGTTTTAAATCAGCAAATGTAAGAGTAGTAAATTAATGAAGACGGCACCTTTGTATATCTTAAAGTAAACTGAGTTTTTGTTTCTGAAATTTAAGTTTGTTTAGGAGAATGAATTATGCAATCTCTCAGGTTTCATGTGGTTTTTGACTTTAGGAAGAGGCTTTTAAGGGATAAATTGAGATATTTTTGATGTAAATGTCCTGTTCATCAAGGGAAGAGAGGATGAGGATGCTGCCTTCACAGATTCATTTCCCTTTGCAGATGGAGAATGTATTGGATGATCTCAGACATTTTTATTTTATATCCTATGTGTTAGAGTTTTGACATCTTCCATTCTTAGTTCAGCATTTAAGCCTTGCTTTACAATTTCTCTGATCTTCACCCTGTAGATGCACAAATTCGGTTGTATAAAATGAGACCCAGAGCCAAATAAGGCTGAAGTATCAGAGAGAGGAAGCACCACAGACAATTCTCATCCAACTGTCTTGCAACTTCCTCAGCCTCGATCCTCTGTGCTTCTGGCAGTTGCTTATGTTTCTGCCTATTTTCTATGGAACCCTTATATACCCTATCCCATCCAGATTAGGATTAAAGGCATGTAGCCTTGTACTCACAGAAATATAAGAAATTCTGTCTCAGGAGTTATGGGATTAAGGATGTTGGTCCCCACCCCTGGCTTTCCCTGTGCTGGGATTAAAGGTGTGTGTGATTGACTGTCAGCTGTTTATCCTTGTATTCAATGATCAAGGATTTCCTGAGCTGTCTGCCTAGGATTTGACTGTATGGTCTCTCTACTATCCCAGGATTTATTAAATACCTAACAAATATCCACAATACCCTTCATGATGATTTGCATTGTGTGTCTGTGCGCCTGCAGCTATATAGTATTTTATTTCCCATAGAGTCACAGCTAACCCATGTTCATATGTGAATTTCCTGTGAGAACTTAATCTGCACTCCTGTTTCTGTAGGAGCAGTAAGTAGTCTCTTAGGCTTTTGGGTAATTTCTGGAAGGTTCCCAGGGAACTAGAGAGTCACAAAGAGCTCTGTTGGTGCCTTAGGGACTTCCTGTTCACAAAACACTTTTTTCTCTTGTTGGCTTCTCTTGCTGATACATTTCCTGCTCAAAGGAGATTTAATCCATGTGATGTTAGAAGATCCCTGATGTCCCTGGGGAGGGGAATACAATGCCACATAAAGTGCCTTGAAGGAATGTACACAGCTCTGGTGACTCACTCACTCATGCAGCTTTCTAGTACTACACTGTTCGAATAAAACATTTTCTTAGAGAATAGTTCATGGATCAGGGCATCTCAGATGCTGCATCTTGAACTGAAAACCTACAGTGATGAAACTAGTTTGTTCTCTTGCTCTCACCACTGATGGTTGTGAGTTGTCCAAATACTGAACAAGATTGGCTTTATATAGCAGATACTGAATTTCCTGAACCCTTCTGATGATGTCATTTTCTGCACTGCTTTTGGAGTGTGCGTGAGGGTGTGTGTGTGTGTGTGTGTGTGTGTAATGTGTGTAATTTATGCATATTTACTGTAGCTTTTAAAATATTCACACCAAATTTATAGAACTAAGCTCATTACTCTCCCAATCTTAGCAGGTGTCTCCATCTTCCACGAAGGACTTTAGTTCTGAAGTACATTAAGATTGTTAGGGATCAGATTTTTAAAACATTGCTTTATTTCTATCTGTTGTTGCTGCTGCTGCAATACAATACCTGACAAAAGGAAACTCAAAGCTTATTTTGTCTCACTGTTAGAAGACACGTCTGCCATGGCAGGGAAGCCAAAGTAAGGAAGTGAGGGCACATTGCACTCATCTGCAGGAAGCAGGAGGAGACAAATGCTGCCTCCTTTTTATTCCATCTAAGACTCCAGCCCATTGAATGGTGCCACTTATACATACTGTGGTCATCCTACCTTAATCAACCCAGTCTAGAAAATTCCTCACAGATATGCCCAGAGGTTTTCTCCCTAGTAATTCAAGATTTTGCCACTTTGTCAATAAATATCAGCCATCTCCAGTATTGTGATCCAGTTATAAGTATTGCAAAAAATGTCCCACATCCAGGGATCTTATGGATGTGCAGGTATTTGCTGAGTAAATTGGTTCCACAGCAACTGGGGAAATAATACAGAAGACACAAATTGTGTGTGCATACTTCTGTGTAAGCCTCGTCTATTACATTTCCGATATATCTAAAGGGACAAGAGATTTACTATTCCTTCATCTATATTGTCTATCCATTTAAATATCAATTGTGTTACGCTAGCCAGTGCCTCTTACATCTTCACAGCTCCTCATCTCGCTTCTTTTATGTAGTCTTTCAAAGTGCTACACTTAGGGTATTTTTAAGTCTGTAGATTATTGAAGATGTTCAGTGTTTATTTACTATCTCTCTTTGTCTTTTAGCTCTCCCCCAGATCCCACTCCCCTCCTCCTCTGTGTTGGGCTTAGGTGGTTTCCTCCAGGAGGCCCACCCCTAATAGCAGAAGGCCAGGAAGTGGAACCCTGCTGGTTTCCCACCCCCTTTCTGCTTGTCGCTCATTGCCACAGTGGGTTCTGCCGATACCCTTCAGGAAATAAATGTCCAGAATTTGTATCCCTGGGGAATGTGCACTGCTCTGAGCTGCATAGCAGAAATCTCCATTCTTGCCAGAATTCTTGGTGCAGACCTGTGATTGGTAAGCTTACTTAATTCGTGAGATATTGAGTATGTATTACGGCTAGCAGAGATATTATTAAAAGCCCCCTATTCTTCACTTTCAAATGTTTTACCTGACCTTAAGCAGTGCACTGAGCACATAAGACACAGCTACTCACTAGACCTGTGGGTGTTCAAGGATACCCGGTAGGTGGTATACTTATGAGTGAATCAGCCTGGGTAAAACAGTGCTCCAGCTGACCCAAAAGAATGAAGCCGCTTAAGGTTTCAATCTTTATTTTCCCCATGTGACAGCATTCTAAATGAAGCCATTGGTAACATGCATTATCCAGCTGTGTGCTTGGTTCCCTGATCTGCCTGGCATAGTCCTGTTTGCTGTACTGCCCATTATATCTCATTATTAGGCTTCTTGCCTTCTTCCTCTGGGTCTCTGTGAAGAACACAGTGTCAAGTCCTTGTGCTCCCCCCCCCCCCCGGTCAGAAATGCCAACTTGATTCCTCTGTCTAAGAAGAAATTTTTGTCTCTAAACCTGACTATCAGAATACTCAAACAATGGACCCCAAGAAAATGGGAATTCACCCAGGAATCTCAGGCTGGGAGAAGGAAAGGAACATAGCCAGAAGGGAACTTGGCCTTCAGGAAGAACTTCCATATCTTCTGATGCCTTGTACAGCAGTGGGTGTGTACATCCTTGACCCTCTATTTGAACTCGATCTCACTTTAGGACCCCTAGATGGACTTGGGGGATTTGCTAGATCTCTTTGTCCCTCTTTCCAGTGTGGCTACCTTCCATATATATCTCTCTTTCTGTTTAAGTAAAAGAAATTGAGTCTTTATCCTCTGCATTCTTATTTTTACTTTTAAACTTTTTATTGATTCTTTGTGGAATTTTCATCATGCATCCTGATCCCATTTATCTCTCCATCCCTTCATATCTACCTTCTGCCCCTTAAACCTCCCTCCCCAAATAAAATAAAATAAATAATAAAATAAAATTTAAAAGAAATACAATCTTGTCATGGAAGCTGCAGTGTAGCCCAGTGAGTCAGTCACACATCTTCATTTGCAAGTATTCATTGTTCTGGTTTGAGGTGTCTCGGTTCTGCTACACTATGATACTGAGTGTCATTTGTTATTCCCACCAGGACTCCTGTTGGATATCCTGTTGTTGAGATAGGTCATGAAGATCCTACAACTTTGAATCTGCAGGACTGGCCCCTTCATGGGCTCCAGAAATTCATAAATGGGGTGGATGTTGGGGTGGGCCAAATCATAGCCCTTGTTCTGGGGCTGGATGGTAGCTAGGTGGGTCAGCTGCCAGCTGTCCCCCATCCTCACCACCAGGGCAAGTTATCTATCACTGCCCCATCTAGCTCACCCAGTGCAGCGGACAGCAAAAGGTGGAGCCAGTTCTTCTGCTCTTAGACCCTTGGCCAGACTCACTCATACCCACACCAATTCCACCATTTGGGAGGCAGAGGCTGGCTAATTTCTATGAGTTCAGGCTACTCTGGTCTACATAGGGAGGCTCAGGATAGCCAAGGCTACACAGAGAAACTCTGTCTCAAAAATTCAAAAACAGAAAAATAAAATTCTCTGCATTTATATCTGGAACATTCTGTCAGGATTCTTAGGAACCCATTTTCTCCTTGACATATCCTCTTTACATTTCTCACACACTTAAAGAATAGTTTTCTCTACCTTGCTGTAAGTCTCTCTTTGACATACCTATTAATATATGTTAAACGTGCCTTAATTTATGCCTTTTTGTGCTGCAAATCTGTAACACTTCATGAAACTAGTTCCATGTTGGAACATAAAATTTGGAGTAACCTAAATCTTTACTCCTGGGTTATTGTCAAAATAAACTACCCCTGTTCCTTTAAGATGAGAGTTGTGGCTTTTCTGTGACAATATTGAAATTCAAATTACATTTACTTTTTAACTCTGACTAAGTTTATAACCCCTTGGTACACACATTAAGAAGAACAAAAGCTTGGTTGGATCTAGTGAGAATATTAATTATGAAATTATAACTGAGACAGTCTATTTCTGTGATTCTCTAAAGCCTTTGCCTCTGGTCACCAGCCTCTGGGATTAAACTCACTATTATCCACAAGAAAGGCAAAGAGAGCCTCCCACCTTTCTCCATGGGAAAGGTAAAGAGCTCTTATTTAATGCAGGAGCCACATTTATGATGGAGTATTTTTAGTTCTTAGCAAAAAATCCATTTTCATAGCAAATTTTATCTAATAAATTACTTTTGAATTTCAGGGTCTTATGCCTATAGTTTATCCTTAGTCCTTGATGTATACCTTTTCCAGTCATTGATCCTGCTGGGTTATATTAAATATACTTATGGTATATTTAGTAATGCACATTTATATTTATGATCTTATAATCTTACATAAGGCATTTCAAAGAGCAGTTGTGTTACAGTTGAATATTAATGAATGATAACAGCTTGCCTCATTTTCTCTAGTCTAGCCAATCAAATGTTGAATATAATCTTGTTCTCATTCCTATTTTGTTCCTTTTCATGTCTCCTAGAAGTGACCAGTTCCTGTTTATGTTTCCTGTGTACAGTCTCATGCTTTCACAGTTCACATGTGTTGCCCCTGCAGCACCTGTAGTTACTCTCTGAGCTGCAGTTTTTCTCTCTACCCCTGCACCTTTCATGCAGCATGCACCTTTTGTGGCTAGCGTTGTTTCTCACTGCTCTGTGCTCCTCCATGGCAAAGGAGATTAGAACAGCAGAAGGCCCTTGACCTTGGCCACTCTCTTTTCTGACTTTTTTCTGTGTCCCCTCTCTAACCTGTTGTTCCATGCATTGCAGCTTCTGAATCTGCTTTCTTTTTTCTTTATCCTTGGTATACCAGTGTTTAATTTAATTTCCCCTTATTTTTAAAGATTAATAGCAGTTCTTTTTTTTTTTTTGCTATTACTTGAGAACAGGTATGTTCCTACTGAAAGTCAAAGAGGTGTCCTTTAATTACTTTCTTTTGTCTGTTCATTTATTTTTTTGAGATTATAACTTAATTACAAAATTTCTTCCACCTCTATCCTCCCTCTAATCCTTCCTATATATCCTATCCACTCTTTATTGGCTTCCTCCCCACTGGTTGTTATTGCATAAGTATATTTGCATATACATATATTTTCTTACATATAATATGAGCTTGTATAATGTTACTTTTGTGTTTTTTTTAAAGATTTATTTATTTATTATGCATACAGTATACAGAAGAGGGTACCAGATGTCATTATGGATGGTTGTTAGCCACCATGTGGTTGCTGGGAACTGAACTCAGGACCTCCAGAAAGGCAGCTGGTGGTCTTAACCTCTGAGCCATCCCTCCAGCCCCATACTTTTGTGTTTTTATGACTGACAGTTTGACCTGGACAATCAATCAGAATATTCTACCCTGAAGAGGACCACCCTTGTTCTCCCAGCTTTACTCAGCTGCCTGTAACTCTTTGTGTAGGGTTCAGGGCTCCAGGGGCTTTCCCCACCAGATAGCATGTTCATTGGTAGTTCCCTTGTTCAGATCATGCTGGATGTACATATAGCCACTGATGTTAGTAGGACATAGAATCTTACAGCAAGTTTCCTGATCCTCTGTACTTTCTAACATAAAAGCAAAAGTGATGGAAGAGGCAGAACTTTATTTTAGAGAATATAAAATCTGGTAGTATCCATAAGGCGTTACCTACATTTCGTATGT
Source organism: Sigmodon hispidus (assembly GCA_004025045.1). NCBI lineage: Eukaryota > Metazoa > Chordata > Mammalia > Rodentia > Cricetidae > Sigmodon > Sigmodon hispidus. The sequence goes on along the minus strand of PVIH01003206.1, from coordinate 150,546 downwards.
GATGCATAAATGTGATGCTAAAAGCGTCTACTGTTGGGTGAATAGTAATCTTTCACAAAACCAGATTTCCCAATAAAATTTTATCTGTCTGGATAGTAGTTTCATTTTTTGTGTTTTTTATGTAATGGCTTTACACTTCGCTTTAAATTATTCATAGCAAAGGTTACTGTTAGCAGGAATTTTCATTCTTCCCAGTTAAATTTTCTTCATACTGTGTGTAAGCTATGTAATGAGTGAGGATGAATTGGAGCATTCCTCTCCAGGGCCATCCAAAATGATTATGGCAGACAATCAGCGCTTACAATAACTTAATGTCTTTATGTTGTTAGATATTTATTCAAATACATCTAGGGAAGCTATTTTCTGTGAATTGTAGGGAGGATGATATTCAAATACTATGGGGAAGCACAGGGTTAACAAAGGATGGAAGGGAGAAGGGATGAGCATTGTGAGCATGTGGGAAGAACTGCTTCCTTGGCAGGTGACGGACCTTTAGAACCATGATCATTTTCTGTTTGACTTGTTGATGGGGAACAGTTAGAGATGAAGGATGAAGACAGATCTTACATTTGTAGCTGTTTCCCAGGAGAGATTTTTTTCTCTACACATTTCCCAATCACTACCTGTTCTCCCAGGTCCAAATAAACATAAAGGAACTATAAGAGCACAATTGTCAAAAATCTTCATCCCTAGAATGTATTTCCAGCTTTCTATCATACTCTTGGGTGTCCTAGCTAAGATGATTATTGTTTTCCTTTCTCAGTATATATTCTTGAACACAATTAGAGCCTTTAGCTATCTTTTTTTCCTGTTTTTTTTTTTGTCTAAAATCTTAAAATTTTATAATTGGGACCACTGTTACATTCTTCTGATGATTGAAAATGACACATTGTAACAAACAGACAATATGCTAATGAAACAACCCCTTTGTAGCCACATAATAGTTATTAGCAGATGTAGTAGGAGAGAAATTTTTCTTCATTAGATTTGTGAGCCTTACCAGTTTTATACAGTTTATTGGGTGATGTTTTTCCATATGACACTTTTTCTAACTTCCTCTTAGGCCGATTCCTGGCATACTTTCCTCCCTCATAAACTATTATTAAGATGTATAAGCCAAGCTGACAGATGTACTTACCAGTTATAAGAGCAAACTGATTAAAATGAGCATAAAAGAAAGGTACATTTTAGGTATTTTTTTGCCACTCTTTATTTTATTTTTTGAGACAGGTTTCATATAAGTTAGGCTGACATCAAATTCATTACACAGTTGTGGCTGATCTTGAACTCTTGATTATCTTATTTTACGTCTTGGAGGTTTAGTTCTCAGGTGTAAACTATTGGGCGCTACTTGTTTATTTAATAATAGTTCACAGTTTAATTTTGTAGTAAGATAATCTTGTGTATGGGGGCTTTGTTCTCATGTAGTTGCAAGTCGTCTGGATGTTCTATAAATGTTTAATTTTTACCAAGAACTATTATTTGAGGAAATGTTTTCTTCACTGAAAGTTATTTATTTATTTATTTATTGCATTACCACTGACATCCTCTTTTAGAAATCCCAGTGGCCTCTCCAATGCTGACAATGCCTCACTTTGCTTTCCCTCAGTGACACCAATGAAGTTGACATTCCACCCAACACACGGGTTGGCACCAAGCGCTATATGCCACCAGAAGTGCTGGATGAGAGCTTGAATAGAAATCATTTCCAGTCTTATATCATGGCTGACATGTACAGTTTTGGACTCATCCTCTGGGAGATTGCAAGGAGATGTGTTTCTGGAGGTAAGAAAGAAACAGCTTTGAAAAGCTACTGCTCCTGAGAGATGTTTACAAAACACTTCTTATCAGAAAGGATTAAAGTTGGCCTATTATAGTCTGAGATTTTTCTTTTTTCCCTCTTTTATTCCTGTTGATGCAGTCACAAACCTTCCAGAAAATACCTATCATGACCACCTTTAATTGGTTGCCTCCTCCCCTTCCCTGACCAGTGGATTGTATTGTTCCAGACTTGCTGTCAGCTTTGTCCAGCTTGCCACACATCATCCTTTGCTTCTCTTTCTAACATCTCACTTCTCTCTTAAACTTTCTCCAGCAGTTACTTCAGCAAGTCAAGACCCTCTCCTACCCCATTTAGCTTCTCCTTGCCTACCTGCTGGACCTCATTACCAACCCCCACTGCCACAGTCTCTGTACTTCCTGCAGAGATAGCCTAGAGACAATGGAGACTGGTACACCTTTTCCTGAACACTCATTTGTGTGTGTGTATGTCAAAAAGAAGCAAAGGAAATATCGTTATTGTTCATGATAATTTTCCCACAAGCAGAAGAATTCCTAATAAAACCAAGCTGCTTGACATGAGTTCTGGGAACCAAACTCTGTCCTCTGAAAAGGCAGCAAGTTTCTTAACCACGGATTCATCTCTCAGCACCTAGTTATGTCTGTGTCTCATAAAGCTTGTATACCTACCTTACCATCCATCAATCCATCCATGTTACATGTTAAATAGATACAGCCTTCACCCTCAAGATGTTTCTAGGTCAATGTCTCTAGAGTTAGAAAGCATTCAGATGAAGTGATGGCTTCTGTGAATTCATTACCTAGTGTACTGAAATTACAATGAATCAAACAAAAGAATAAGAAGTACAGGTATAATAACAATGCTATGTCATCATAGCAAGTTGTCCACAAATAACAAACAGGAAATGAGTTTCAATTGTTTGCAAAAAGTTTTGAATCTTTGGGTCTCTTATATTCTACATGAGTTTAAATTTACAAATAAATAAATAAATAACACCATAACACACAGCCTAGATTTTGCCTGAATAAACTCTCAGTGAAATTGATTATTGTTATTTGTTGTGTGAGATGGAATATCACTGTGTAGTCTAGGTTGGTGTGGCACTCTCTATGTAGTCCTGCCTACCTTTTAACTCAGACTTGTGAACTCTCTGCCTCAGGTTCCCCAGTACTGATAGGTATACCATATCATCCTAATAAATTTAGTGCTGTAGGAGATAATCTTAGAACTCAATGGTTTCATCCTGTTCTGGTGACAGTGACTGTGTTTCTACCATCATTAGGGCACAGGGTCACTTAGAGTTATCATGAAGAGCTCTTTGGATAATGTTGGAAATAAATATACTAAAATAGCCTACCTTCTTAAAGGACAGGGCAAGACATTTTAAAAAGTAAAATTAGCTATTCAATAAGATGAGGTAAACATAGAAAATTTAAAGAAGAAAATGAAAATTAGATAATTTTCAAATCTATGATGAATCATGAAAAGTATTTTTGGATATACAAGTTTTCAATATTGAATGTGCAAAACTTCTTATGATTAAACACAAATAGATGACACTGACATTTGTTTAAGGAGGATACTCTTTCAAAATTATGGTATTCTTGGTCTCATGTGCAAGTAATAGAAGCATTACATGTGATGTGACATTGATTCAAGATTATTTTCTAATTGTACATTTAGATTTAATATATACTTAAAAATAGATTTTCAGTCTCCTGGGTTTTCAGATCAAAATATGCTAGGGTGAGGGGTAAGTCTTAGGGTCCATCTTAATGTTACCAACTTTTGCTTTGGCCACACATTATTTTTTAGCAAGGAGGAATGTACAGTCTTGTAATAAAGATTATTTCTCTAAGCTGAAAAAAATATACCTGGTTTGTACAAATTGTAGATGCTGGTTTAACTCAGCTTTTGAAAATTAGACATTGGCTTGGGGAGAGACTTGAGGACCTAAAAATATGTACCATTGAATTTTCTATTTTTGTTTTATAAATAAAATTGTCATTTGGGTGCTTTTTAAGGTTTACTTCATTGTTAATCTGAGCCTGTGTTTAATATTGATACTTTACTTTTTAATTGAGAAAAGTTGTGTGTTAGTCATATTTTACAAGTTGATAGCAAATAATATTATATTAAACTAAAAACCCTATGTCTTTAGGCATAGTGGAAGAATACCAACTTCCCTATCATGACTTGGTGCCCAGTGACCCTTCTTATGAGGACATGAGGGAAATTGTGTGCATTAAGAAGTTGCGGCCTTCATTCCCCAATCGGTGGAGTAGTGATGAGGTAAGGCTTGACTTGGAGGAGGGTGTGGCTGAGGTCTCAATACACTTCTGTTTTACCAAAGTTATTTTTCTCTTTCCTTTTTATTGATTATATATGTCCTTTATATCGAGTATCTTGATCTCATTCATTTCCCTGACTCTTTGCATCTATTCTCTGCCTCTACAACCCCTTCCCCCCCAAAAAAAAAAAATTTAAAAGAAAAAAAGGAAAAGAGAAGAGTTGGAGGAATTGAAAATCTCATCATAAAAGCTGCAGCGTGACACAGTGAGCCACACAGTGAACATCTTTGTCTCTGCATCTTTACTTGCAAGTGTTTATTGCAGTCACTGGTCTGATTCAAGGCCTCTAGTTACTTATTGCACTATCGGTGCTGGGCCCTCACTGAGACTCCTCTTGGTTATCCTGCAGCTTTGGGTCTGCAGGTCAGGTTCCTTCATGTGCTCTGGCAGACCATAGATGGAATGGGTCAAGCCATATCCCTAGTTCTGGGCCTGGGCTGCTGCAGGGTTGGTTCCCCTGCCAGGTCCCACTTGTCCTAACCACCAGGGTGAGCCCTCCAGCATTGCCCAGCTAATTCTCCTCTCACAGCATTGAGTGAGGGATGGGGCCAGTTCTCCTGCTTTCATGCCCCCAAGGTCTACTGTCCTACACCTACAATATCGGGGCCAGCTCTATTTGCTACCTTTGTGAGGTACAGGAGCCACCTCCTAAGTACTGCAGCTAGTCAGGGTTAGGGACAGCTCTCCCACTCACATGATTCCATGGCCAGCTCCTCCACCTGTCTTCAGCGTTCATGGGTGGGGGTGAGGACTCATCTCTGCTCATGCTGCCACATGCCATATGTATAATGGAGATCGTTCTCCTTTACTCACAACCCTGAGGCTTGATCACTCCTACCTCCAACTACCTGGCCATCTTTGCTGTGCTGTCTAGGCAAAGATCAGGGCCAGCTTTCCTGAGTGCTGTAGCTTGTAATGGGGAGGGTCAGTTTCCTCATCTGTGCAGGTGGTAAGGGGTACCCACACTGCTGCATGGAAAACTGGTGGGAGAAGCTCTCCTATGTTTACATCTTCCTTTGGGGCTGGCTCATCCATACCTTTGGCTCTACTATTAACCCAGGGAGACACAGGGCATTCTCTCCCAAGTGTTGTAGCTGGTGAATGCAGGGACAGCTCTCCCACTCTTGTGAGCTCAGGGAAGTTCTTCACCCTACCTCATTAGGTGTTGATGGTGGGGGGAGCATGGGGAATGAGGGCAACTGTCCCTCACCCATGCCACCACAGGACAGATGGGAAAAGCTTTTCTTTGCTTGCTACCTCAGGGCTGGCTCACCCATACTTCTGCCAGCAGGATTGGCTATATTTTGTTGTCCAGGCAAGGTGCAGAGCCTGTTCTCCTGTGTGGCAGCTGGTGAGGGTCAGAGACAGCTCTCCTGGTCTTATGACCACAGGGCCAGTCCTCTCACATTTCTCAGGCATTGATGAGTGTGTGTATGTATGGGGGGAGAATCTCTCCCCGGTCTATGCCACCATATGGCAAATGAGAGGTGGTTGCCAAAATACTTAATTTGCATTACTGAAATTCATTTTGATGATGACAGTAATGCTGTCTAATTGCAGCATTTGTATGTTTGTAGTGTATCAAATCGATACCTTTTTTATTTTATTTTGTCAATTATACAACATAGTGAATGGTCAAGTTTGAGTCTGCATAACAGAAAACATTATTTCATATAGCAGCTGTGATATTTGCATAGAGGTTATTGTTCTCCGTGTGTATTTTAAAGCACCATGAGTTTTGTTTGTTTGTTTTTGTTTTTTTCCTTCATGGTAAGTCCAGACCCTTCTCTCTGAAGGCTGGGGTTTTTATACACAGACATAATACATGTGCACTCTGCTGACCTCCCTCTCTGTGCTGACCTCTTCATCAACAAAAATGCCAAGTCCCTGGGGCAAGAGGGATGGCTCATTGGTGAAGAGGGCATATCCTTTTGAAGTTGACTTGATTTGGGTTCCCAGCTCATGACAGCATGTACCTGTACTCCAGGCAATCTAGTGTCCTCTTCTGTTTTTTACCGTACTCAGAACTGAGTGGACCCATACACAACACACAATTAACCATGGAATTAAATTAATAGTATTTTTATTTTTGAAATGGAAATATAATTTTATTGTTTTCCTCTTCTCTTTTCTCCCCCAACCCTTCCCATGTACCCCCTTGCTCTCTCTCTCAAATTCTATGATTATTGTTTTACACACACATAAACACACGTGCATGTGTAGGAGCATTCCTAACCTTATGAATACAATGGGAACAACAGTCTTTCTCAAAATTGGTTATTCCATAGTGTTTGTAAGTGCATGTGTGCATCCTTGTGTGTGTGTTAAATTGAATCCAAGAGGTTATTTGAACTAGTCTGTTTGCTGTAAGGGTTTAAATGGGAACCCCACATATGTGTGGAAGGCTCTGCCAGGATGGATCAAGTGAATGGACAAGACCTGGATTCTGGCCTTGTTTTCTGCTCCGCTGTCTCTTCACCTACCTCTCTGCCTTCCACAGCTGAGTCCCTGGTATATTAGGAAATTCAAGATGAGTTTGAAGCACTTTTAGACAAAGAAGACTCATCAAACATGTACTGAACCCATCCAAAAAGGTGCATACAGTGAGGTGTCCATGTTAATTTACTTACAATAACTGGTTCATTGGCCCAGTATGTAGTTCTTGTATTGATACTTAGTATATGCTATCTAATAAACTATGCAGAGAGCATCATGAGACATTGCAGTTATATTCTTCTGAAGGAAACCGTGGGTATTGGATATCATTTGAAAGCTCTTCACTGCTGATTTCTAATGAGGGGCAATTTTGCTTTGCAGTAAGAACAATTGATAGCACACAGGGAATTCCAGGAGAAAGTTTTAGCAAAGCTATGCACTGGTCATTAATCTTGCTAAGTGGTACAGTGTTGTGCCACTGTTAGAGCAGACTGTGATGATGTAGGAATAACTGTGTTTATTTGAGCAGTATAGAATTGAATAAGATATTGAAACATATTATGTGTTGTAAACAATCTGGAACTGTGTCATAGAATTCAGTCTTATTGGGTATCATGTTTGCTTAATACTGTCTTTGAAGTCACCCTTCCCTCTTCTCCAAGCCTCCTTTTTTCTCTTGTAACAGGGAGACGTGAGAATCTGTGTGAGTCATGATCATTTCACACACAAAAAGGAATTGGAGTGAAATTTTGTGTCCACATTTTATTGATGCCTTAAAAATATATTCCAGACTTCATGAACACCAACTAAAAGGCAGATATGATTGAGAGCACATTCTTCTTACCTCACGCCACTGTTCCTTTTTCTTTCAGTGTCTCAGGCAGATGGGAAAGCTTATGACAGAGTGCTGGGCTCACAATCCTGCCTCTAGGCTGACAGCCTTGCGAGTTAAGAAAACACTTGCCAAAATGTCAGAGTCTCAGGACATTAAGCTCTGACTTCGATACGTGTGGACTGAGCAAGAGAATTTACAGAAGCATCTGTAGCCAGAGCCTTGAATGTTGTCCTATTGCCCAATGGTTTAGACTTCCCCTCTCAGGGAGCGAGCTGGACAGACATCGAAGGACCCAGAGACACAGATTCATCATGGCTTACTGAGGAGGGAAATCCATTGGGGTAACTTGTTCAAGATATGATTCTTGTTGCTTTCTAAGAAAGCCCTGTATTTTGTGATTGCCATTTTTTAAAAAGATACTTTAATTTTACCAAAATAAAACACATATTCTAGATGTTTTAAGGTTTATACAACTATAGTTTAAATAATAACAAAGGTTCTTCCTAGAAAATTTCCTAGAAATCAAAATGTTTTTCCATTGGCAAAATACGCTTGCACCCTACAAACCTAACCAGTCCAAGAATGTAAATTAGAATTCAGCTTCCCTGCTTCACTACACCAGCCACCTCAGACTATTTGGGCCAGCCCTGCTGTGGGTTGCCAGTGCAGCCTGAATGTACATGCATACAAACAAGACCCATCTGCCTGGGACCACAGTTTGGAACCTGCAGGTAGATCTCTTACAGCTTCACCCAGCTCAAAACAAATGAAGGCTTTATGTGACTAATGGAAGTGTGTTGGTGCATGTTCTTTAGTACTCCACCTGTATTAGACATATCTTTTAGGCAAATTCCCCCCTTTCATTAATCACAAGCGAAGCCTTCCTCTTGTGCAGAAACACGGCCTGAGCATGCATTTCTTCTTATAAATCAGAACATCAGTATTAAATAACAATGCCGTGAGTGTAGTAGAGACATAGTACTTTAAAATAGAAATGATTTGCTCTTGTGTTGCAAGAAAAAAATCCCAGTAAGGCCAGGCAGATGAAGGTATAGATAGATAGCTTGTTCCTTATATATTTGTGAGAGCCCATCAGAGCAACAAAGGAAAGAAGTATACACATTATAGTTTGTATAGATACAAATAGTTGTATATTTTCTAAATCTTGGATTTCAAAGGCAGAGAGGAAGTATCTGTTAGGTTAATGTCAACAAACTTTAATTTAAAAATAATCTTCAGGTGGTTGACAAGCAGGGGAAGGTAATGAAGGTCCTCAAACCTCATGGCAGCTGCGATTTATTCTAGAATAGCTGTGGATCCGATATGGACCTCTTAAGTGATTATTTCACACCTTAGGCGTGACTCATTCATTGCAATGTGCATTTCACTATTAACTTATTCTGTCTTTCCATGATGCCACATGTACAAAACATCTGATTCTGCTCTGTGAGGTTTTAACTTTTGACTATGTGAGTAAAATCACTGATAAGCCAATATTTCTTGAAACAGGACCACAGTAAAGTAGAAAATGCCACACGACCCTTGCAACTTTACTCATTTATTTCCTTTCTGTGTTTCTTCCTTAATGATTAGAAATTACTTACTGGTTATTAAGGGATGTTGAAGTATTTTGCTTTAGAAAATGACATTCCTTCCAGAATACTCTAGGGGGCAGTGTTTTCTTATACATTTCACCACTGGGTACTTGAAAGATGGAGGCTTTACGAAAAATTGACAGCTGTTTGAGAAATGGGGAAATGTTTCACTCTCTTCTGAGGTAGACGTCCACCCAGTAGGCTGTTCATCTGGAAAGAATCCTGGAAGTACAGTGTATGTGGACAGTACGCAGAGGAGTCTGAGGAAACTGTGGAGAAGTATCTTCCCTGTTCCAATTCATTGCCTGGTACCGCCAAGCCATGTTTTGATTTTCCACTGAGAGAGGATTTCTTAGTTCTTGAGTTTGAAAAAAATAAAACAACATGTTAATTTAAAGGCCGTCAGATTTTGTTCTTTCTGAGGCCAGCATAAGCTGTGCGCTGAAGGGTCATTTCTCTGTTAAATTGGACTTGGTACAGACAGTTTCCGCAAATATTTGTGAACTAAGTTTGGCAGTTATCTGAGCCTGGGAGAAAAACCGTTAGGAACTAGACAGGTCCATCCACAAACACTTAAGTAAGCATTTTGCTAGTTAAATGGGTATGGTTTGATATTTTCTTTTTTTTTGTCTTCTGGGTTTTCCTTAGGTTTATGTGAAGTTGTGGGGACCTCTTAGGTCAAGCTGTGTTTTCTTATCATTAGATTTTAAAAACATGCATAACTTTAAATCAGAATGTTTTGTAGTGAGGCTGTTGATGATGTGAAGCTTACTAAATTTCTAGGGTTCCAGTGAAGAATGAGGAGAAACTTAAGAAAGCCCAGGTTTCGTCCATATCATTCGTTTTGTTGCACTGGGAAAAATCAACAGCTTACTTTCTAATTATTAACCTTATTTATCCTCTATAAAAATCTTGAAATAATTGAGATGCTTTGAAAGATCCACTCAGTTATTACCAACTTTCAATAAAATAAGAATTTATAACTTATTTATAAGCATAATTTCTGTCTTACGAAAATCTACTTAATAAAATTAAGTTGTTGTTAAGGACTACCTGTTCACTTCCCAACAACCTTTAATAACGTTTAAACTTCTAGTATATCAGAAATGAAAGTTATTTTATCTTCTGCTTTGGCTTCCTGCAATTAGTAATATAACTGACTGCTGCTTACTTCCAGGGCTCTTTCAAAGAGTAAGATTTACTTCTAATTCCTCTTTCCCAAAGGAATCCTAAATTATTAATTGTTAGATGAGCTTTGTATGCTCAAGTTTATGGTTGATGTATGTGTGTATATATTATATAAATATAGATGTATATGTAAATATGTTCATTCTGGAGTCTGGCACAACTCTAGTATGTGGATTAGAGAGTAAAATATTATGGATGATAAAGTCATAAATGAAACATATTTATTTATAGAAGCATGTACATTGTTAACTCACAAATGAAGAGCAGTGATGTCTGACCTCTTGAATAGTGTACCCCGAAGTCACTACTGACCATTCATTATATTCCTCAAACAGAAAGCTTCTTAGAAGGCATGCTGGGGTTTTATGTACAGGGAATTCTTTGACAAATTTCAATTGATGTGTATTCAAGGATAACAAGTTCCTACAGTCATACATACTCATTGTTCACCTGTTCTGACACTTTTTTAACTTTTTTTGTGAATGGAAAGACAGTGAGATTTTTTTGTTTGTTTGTTGAAACATTTGGTTAGACCACCTCAGTCCCATAAACAGTAGAAACAAAGGGCCTGCATCACAAGTGATGCAAATTAACAATTATAAGTAATTGTAATGCAAACTAATTCCATATTTTTCTAAGAGAAAAGCTGACAATATATGGGGGTTCTTTTCTGTCTGTTTAAAAAAAAAGGTTCATTAGTGTTCCTTGGGGAACTAGTGCCTTATGGGATTTGTACATACTGTAATTATTCACGGTTAGGGAACAAACAATTGTATTTGTTACATATTGTGTATGGACTGTTTTCATGTTTCTTTCAATAAATGATGTCATTTTCCCTATAGAAGAAATCATGACTTTTACCTCATAGTTGTGTATTTTTTTTGTCTTTGAAATGACCTCATGACACCAATGGGAAGTCAACAGTGAAAAAGACCAAAAAGGTGAGTGTGTGTCCTGTGCACCAGGAGGGTAAGTGTAGACTGGTGCCTCCCACTTCCTAAGTTTAGGGGACACAGTCACCCAGTGAGGGGCAGGTAGCTGGTGGTCCTAGAGAAGTGAAGAAAGTGTAAAGTTTCACTGTGGAAAATTACAGCTTACTGGGGAAACAGCCAGTTGGCTGTGAGCAAAGCTCAGGACCAGACCAGTAGAAGTTGTTAATACTAAATGTGGGGCAGCAGATCCCAGAGCTCTGCATGAGGAGCAATGCTCGCTCAGTGCTGCGATCATAGGGTTCAGTCTGAACTTCTGAAATCTGTTTAGTCCCCTTGAAGTTGAGACCATTAGTAACACCTATTGCATCTGAAGATAAAATTGTGTGCTCAGCTTATGATAAGCACCCAGCTAGTCTATCTCTTCTTAGTACAGGTTCATGGTGCCCCTTGTTTTTGTTGCTTGTGTTTTTTTTTTTAATCTGGTTCCAGATATATGTATAGAGACAACATCATAAGGTTTAAACAGTGTGCCAAGGAAAAGAATTAGTATCAAAGGGCTGTGTGTCATGGGCCTCCAGAATAGAGCATAAAACAGTTCCTAAAGAAAAAGGATTGCATCAAACAGAGCCTGTGTGATGTGTTAGTGGTTACTGTGAGAGGTGTGATTGAAATCCAGATTTTGAAGGACAAGACTGAAGACAGGTGGGGGACATCATCTGAGGCAGTAGGCTTAAATTCGTGGACATGATTGTTGGTGATGAAAGCCCAGAGGCTAGGCTTTTAGATTCATTCCTGTGGGTTTTGAAATCATCAGAATGGTGGCAGCTTCAAGAAGATTTGATCATCTTGAGTTTAAAAAAAAAATCAAATCCTCCAAGGGCTATGCAATAGTGAGCAGGAAGTCAATGTGGGAGAGGATTCAATCTAGACATGGACTTGAAGGACCTAAGGATCTGAAGGGCAAGAAGTAATGTAGCAGCAAGGAAGCCTCAATGGTGAAGGAGTCTCTCTCTCTCTCTCTCTCTCTCTCTCTCTCTCTCTCTCTCTCTCTCTCTCTCTCTCCCTCTCCCTCTCCCTCTCCCTCTCCCTTCCTCTCCCTCTCTCTCTCTCTCTCTCTCTCTTTCTCTCCTTCGCTCTACCCATCCATCTATCTATCTAGCTATCTCTGTGAGAATGGGACTCTTGTTTTTGACTCAGAAGCACCATCACAGAAGCAAAAAACTCTCTGCAAAGGTAAGGAGGATCTGGGTTGCTCTTTCATTGAGTGTGAGTCTTGAGGGCAGGGTGAGAAGCTTGCTTCTGAGGGGATCTATTTGAAACTGGAAAGAAAGAGGAAGTCCAGGACTGTTTGGGTTGGACAATAAGAAAGGTTCCTACATATTAACCAAAGATCGAAAGGCCTGATGTTTGACGTTTTAGTCTACCGCAGTATCCCAAGAGAGTGTACTCCAATATTTGAAGATTGTGACTCCTGGGATGAACATTCTCTTCTCTAGTGTGGTGGCTTACCTTTGTCTGCTAGCCAGGGAAAGAGTAAAGGTCAAGGGCAGATGGCAATCAATCTATAGTACTTCTCCAAATCAGTCTGTCACCGAGGAATGAGCTTACTCTGTTCTTCCTCCTCAGAGGTTTAGCTGCTTTTCACTTCAAACCTTGACACTTTCTATTTGCTCAGTAGAGTAAATGAGGTCCTGTACAATGTCAGACACATCTTCTGGAATTCACGAGAGCACAGGCCTGGGCTATGGGGTCTGCCTTTACTTTACTGTCATTGTAGTTATTTACAAACTCCACTTGAGATTGGATCTTTGAGTGTAGAGCATGGCCATGTTTAAAATCTGCTCCAGAAGATGTTGATGCAGGTGCTGGAAGATACTAGATGTATTAACTACTTACTGGCATCACCTGCAAGCTTTTTCACACTCACAGTTTAAGCTGTACTCAGACCAGGGACACTAGCATCTCTAGAGGTGGGTTGGAGGCATTGGCCCTGAGATTGTGAAGTGTAATGGTGCTAGAGAAGCATCCTTCTAGAACTTCATCCCACCTCTATGGGGATGGAGGAAGACTATGATTACCATTCAAACAAGACCCAAAGGCTTTTTAACTTACTGAAGAAATCCATGATAGTTCCCAACATGAAGTATTCCCATGTTATAAAGAAACAGAGCAAGCACTCCATTTTGCTTATAAATATAATTTATTACCTGTTTAAAAATTTTTTTCTTACATTTTGTACATGTTGGCTGACAGAATAAATGCAGGCAATTTACAAACCAAGGGGACTGCAGGAAAATTGGGTGAGGCAACTGGGGAGAGAAAGGAGGCACACCCAAAGTTGGTAGCCCTCACCTCCACCACACAGCAAGGCAATGAGCAGAGTGCTGGAGAGCACTCCTCTGCCACCAGGGGTCATTACAAAAGGAATTGCATAGAAGATACAGCAAGACAGAATTCTGTAACAAAGAAGTGTTCCAAGGCTGAGAAACCATGGTTTTGTTTTGTTTTTTGTTTTTTTTTGCTAAAAAAAAAAATAATAAATAAACTGACAAAGCATAAAAATGTAACCTGATGCTTATGAAGTTGAGCTGGCCCAGAGGAGACAGCATGAGGGTGACCCCGCCTCTCTTTAGCCAAAAGCTGGGGATTGTTTTAGATGAATATTGGTTTTCATCTCTAGAACAAAGAGGAAGGTTACTGGTTCCCTACAGATCAACATTAAGCTCAAAACAGACAACACTGTGATATCCAACACACATGAACAGTGCACACACAGTGATGATATTCCCTGCAACTTAGCTAAATACGTTGTCTGGAGGGTGAGGGTGTCACTATCCATAGTAAGATTAGGAAAAGGTGAAAGAAGAAATGCAAGTCATGTGTTCAACTGGCTCCTCTTTCTTTTCCAGAATTTGAAGAAAAATATGAGAGTCCATATGTGTACATTTATAGGTTCTATTAGTGACTATAGGAACACAGAAACAGCAAAGGCATTATCTTCTGGCTGTGGATTTCTTGTTTTGTATGTGTTTTCAGACTGGCTTAACATACAGCATAGAGGTCGCCATGATGCTTTGATGTCACTTCTTCATGCTGAGTGAAGTTCAAAGGCCAAGAGCTCATCACCCTTAGGCTGCTGATTAGTACAAGCCTCGCACAATTCATAGCCACCACTGCTGGGTGTCATCAGACTCCATGGCATTAGGCTTTTGGTATGTAAAGATGACACAGGGTTTAGGCTTATTTCAAATGAGCCCAACAGTACTGTTGCTCGAAATTTATGATTCTTCCATAGCACAAATTCTCAAAGAATATATAAAAAGCTGGTATGCCAAAGCAAATAACATGGCTGATGGACAGCTGATTGTATCTCACACACTCCCTGGTTTTCTATTGAACAACTAGTGGGCTTGGCCATGACTGTCCTGCTACATGGCAAAGACTTCCATTTTAGGATTCTAGAAGTTCTTGGGACAGATCCCTTCAGTATATAGTTGAGTTATACTAAAGATTTGTTGTTAGCCTTTCACATCTCATTGGGATGCCTGCTATTATGTTTATTGTTTATGGAGTGTGTTTGTTTGTCCTGAGGATACCTCTCCAACCACACTTAAATAGGCCCCTGGCAGAAAATACCTTTGGTTGAATGAGCTCCATTAATAACCCACCACAGCTCAATAATGGAAACAGCAAATCCCACTGGACTTTCTGAAGACTACTGAAGTAAATTTTGAGAAAAAAAGAGGCAGAGGCAACCATCTGGCCAATAATACCAAAGGATCCATATCTGTTCTGGTTGTTTGAAGAGATACTTCACCCAGGGACATGCAGGCCATCTCCACTCTTATTTTTTTTTTTTTTTTTTTTTTTAGTGAGCTTAATTGTCAGGTTTTTTTGAAACATTTATGTGCATAAACTTAAATTAGTATTGGTTATAATGTGTGTATTCCACATAGTCCCACTTCCATAAAAAATGTATAGGGGAACTATCAAGGTGATTAGTATAAGCAGAGGTGATACAAACAGGTCTCTTGGTGCAGAAAAACAGTATTTCATTGCACAGAAGGAGAGTTATAAGGTTTTCAGTCAATGTCAGCTCAGAATGCTTTAAAAATACACAACAACATAATACTAAAGAAATAAGATAGTTGGTCCCACGAGGCACTCGGAAGGCAAAATCAGTTTTATTAATGAGCTAATAATAAAAATATTTTTTCCTTTTGGATCTATAAAATAAGATGCTCATTGGCCATTATCATCTTTACAAATGAATGGTTTGAACAATGATGTTCTGATTTTTCAAAGCTTCTCAAAAAAGAGGTCTCAAGCTTATTTCCACCAGCACTGTGTTTCTGTAGTCCTCTGAGCCACTGGCTTTGGCCTTACACTGACATGGACAGCTGAGTGGATTCCTTGTCCAGAGCAATTGCTCAGCTCCCATTCATGTTCATCTTGAAGACTCGGACCAAGTAATCCTTTTCTACTGTCATCACATTCTCTCCAATATTCTTGTTTGGTTCTACATTGATCAGCCCCAGAGTATGGACTACTTGGATGTATGGATTCTGGGACAGAACATCATCCTTATAAGCTCTTTTCATCCTGTGACTATGGAGGTGTGAGTGACCCAAGAGCACAGCTGCCAGGTACTCAAAAGAAACACACAAAGATGTAAGACAACAGCCTGCCTGCTTTTCCCCAGAAGTGATGTGTCCAGATCTCATCCTCAGAATGTTCCCCTTTCAATTTATGTTAGGAAAAATGCCTTTAAAACCATCAAATGTCTAGTATTGGACTGTAGAAGGCTCAAAATGTAGTCACTTGTGACTTTTCTTTTCAAAAGATCTCTACTCTTTGATTGTGGAATGATTAAGAACCAGAAAATCATCGTATAAATGAAAATAACTAATAATTCAGTTTGGTCCTGGACCTCTCATCTTCAAAAGTATCCTTTTCTTAAAGAGATTAATTTGTTCAGGTGAAGATGGATTCTTTGTATGGCAGAGGAAAAGTATCTGCTTTGAAGATGTTTTGCTGTGAATTCCCTGACACAGGCTTGTCATCATCATGTATTCAGCTATGAAGTCAATTTGAATTAATGTCCTGAGGGGGGAATGTGAACATGAAGCCTATGCCTGTATATTCCTAATCTCAGAAGATCAATGAGATCTGAAGATCATTCTTGTTGATCAATAGCCACAATTTTCCTTTCCATAGACACAAGATTCTTATTTATAAATACAAAGCTTTTTAAAAGCTTGTGTTATGCTTAAAGTTTCTCACTGGAGAAACTATGGAAATAGAATCATGGATTTGACGCTATCCTGGAATACCTAGAAAGAATATATCTCAAAATATTAAATCAACAAGACCCCTTAGGAGATACTGTGTGTGTGTGTGTGAGTGAGTGTTGTGTGTGTGTGTGTTTCTGTATATCTCTCTGTGTGTGTATGTCTGTGTAGCTGTGAGGTGATGGTACCTTCTTAAACAGTTTATGTTTATGTTTCTAAAAGTTAGTATTTTTGAATTGAAAGAATTCAGATATGCAAAGCCCAATGTGATTCACAAATTTAAAGGACAACTTTCAATGACTTTTGTATAGATTTCATATATATGTCTATTACAAGAAAGTAACTTCAGATGTGTATGAATAAGTAGATGATGTACTGTACTCATAAATTTGGAAATGGGTAATTTAACTAAACAAACATTAGAATAAGTAAATTAAACACTTGAAAGGAAAAATTTCTCTGTATCTGTCACAAATCTCTTGTCAAATTCTATAGGTACTTACTCTCTTTGTTGACTTTTATGAAGCTGCATATGAAACTGAGTAACTATGTGGCCACCCACTAGATGGCATTATACACAAATGATTTCTTTTTCTACCCAGCTGCATCAAGCACAGCTTTTCTCAGAGGCTGTGTGAAAACTGGACATGCCACAGAAGTGATGATAATGCCCTCTCTGAAATGAACTGTGACAGGTGAATCTTTTATATTGGAGAGCAGTGATCTGACAACTATTACTTTCCTCAAAGGCATACACCATAGATATAATGTATGATATGCTCTACTTTGGAAACTGTTCACACCATAAAAAGTTTTATGACAAATGAGTACCTCATAAGAAATCGGTCATTTTTAATATTCCTGTTATGAGAAACTGAATAAAAAAAGCAAGTGACTTTAGATGCTTGAAAAGAGGACTCTGAAAAGCTTCACCAATGTTGTTCTGGTTATATTCAATACTTCTTTTGGTGATTTAGCAATTGTAAGGATAGACTAACCAGAATAGTAACATATTTGCTCCTCTCTACCTTTTACAAAGCACTGAAATTACACAAAACATCTAGTTCAGATCTCTAGATTTTGATTTCTGTAATGATTCTCAAATCACAATAATGAAGAGGAATCTTCACATTTGTTTCAAGAGGAACCAGTGGACAACTCTTTCTTTCTCTTGCTTTTAAAGAATATTTGTCTAAATTCTTAAAAGTTAGAATAAACTCATTGATGTAGATATCAGCCACTGAACTTAAAGAGGACCGTATCTCCCTTGGATAGTATGTGTGCATATGAATATTCTAATGATTAGAGAATGAAATTGTAGAACACAAGAGACAAGATGAACAGCATGTGTGAAGAGCCTCTGCAACGATATCCATAGTTCTTTAAGGACTCAGATGGAAGAGGCAGAGAATAGCAAGAAATAACAGATAGTAGGGGACATGGGCAAAATGTTTTCTAACTAGAATCCATTCTGCATACTGGATACTTCCAGCCCCAGAGTAAGCCACAGTCATATTTTGAAGGCTCTGGTTTAAGGATATGGGTGCTCTCTGTTTGTCTAACTGTGACTGGGGCTGCTAAGTTTTCATTGTCCATCTGCTGTATTTATTCATATATAAAGCAAACCATGATGGTTCCAAGGAAAGCTCATAGTTTACACAACTAACATTTTGTAGAATAAAAGAGCTAATTAAACTCTGCATATACAACTGAATATTCTTAAAGCAAAGATTATTGAAGGAATAAAAGATGTGCCAAATTCTTTAGCTGAATGGATATTTTTTGGAGAAATGGTCTTGCGATCCAGAGATCAATAAATGAGTAAAGTAGATTTAGAACTAGTTGGAAGGTTCAGCACAAGACAATGATAATAAAAGGATGCCATCTCTCAGAGAATATCATGCTATCATGATACAATGACAAGAGAGCCAAACAAATATATCTATGTTGAAGTAATCTGGTTTCAAGTTAATACTGCCTGAAAGATGCAATATATTCCAGCAAAAGGCTGACTTGATGAATGGTCTAGGTCAGAGTCTGATAGGCTGATGACAACACAGTGGGTGTTTAACATTCTGGAATTTTGAGATGATCAGATCTCACCCCATAGTTTATAGATAAATAAAATGAGCTACTGTGAGTTTGAATGTTTTCCCCAGGGTCACACAGCCAGACAGTTACCAAGTCCAGAATGATAATTGGTTACCTGATTCCTAGTTCAGAAACTATTGCCCACAAACCACACTGCCTCTCAGACAGCCACAAGATTAAATGAGCTTTCCATAGAGAACTTTCCTCATGATAAGACCTAGAACAGAAAGACTGTCAGAGCAAGCCAAGCCACAAGAGCAGATATAGCCAATGAGCATTTCAATCTCTTCCACCACAGAAAGGTAGATCAAAGGTCAAGGAAACAAAGCCTAGTAAACTAAACTGGTGACCATGCCCACCTCTTTATGCAAGAAAGGGAGGCAAGTCTAGTTGATACCAAATACTAATAGTATTGCTAACTAAAACAAATGAAAAGCTTTTTACTAGAATATTTGTAATAATCATCAATAATAATGATAATATTTTTAAAAACACTTGAAATTGCATATTACAAACACATGTGGTACAGAAATGTTTACGGGGAGGTACATGATCTCTGTCTTCCCTGCAAATACTACAGCTCTGTTCCCAAAGGATACCAATTGGGTTCCTCCATGGCATAAGGAATCATAGTAATTTCTCCTTTTAGATTCTCCACTTCCCTGATACAAATGCCAATACTGGTCCAACAAGCTTCAGAAACAGAACACTGATGGGAGGATTATCTGAGACACTTGATGTACATGATTTGTAGCAAAAGTTTGTGATTTCTCTGTAAATTACTAATCTGAAATAGACTCAACAAACCGTCCACAGCTTCAACTTCAAATGATTGGAACAAAAATAGAACAAGCCATGGACAGTGTGTGTATCCCTGTCCAATTTGATGTAAACAACGTTTGTAGAAATTGGGTTTGTTAAGAAAGTTTATCCATACATCTGGATAGCAATAAAAAGCGTTTCCTAGGAAACTGTAAGATCCTGTACCATACAGCATACAGCCCAACGAAGAGAAAATTAGATTGATTTCTAAATTCAAGGTACAAATTTACACAATTTTTCTT
The DNA here is from genome assembly GCA_004025045.1 of Sigmodon hispidus. Lineage (NCBI taxonomy): Eukaryota > Metazoa > Chordata > Mammalia > Rodentia > Cricetidae > Sigmodon > Sigmodon hispidus. The sequence continues at coordinate 130,962 of PVIH01003206.1, read as the reverse complement.
AACTCCCGTGGTGGTGCTGTCTGAATGAAGTGGGCATGTACCTTGGTGGTTATATCTGTTCCCCACCTTTTCCTGCTGCCATCTTGCCTGAAAAAGCTCCTTGGTCCCATCTGGATTTCCTCCTCAGCTGTGGTTCCCCTGGACACAGACTCCCTGTGTAATTTTGTTCCTCAATTTCAGTTCCAATGTGGTCAATACTGCCCTTCTGCTGCTAAGGAGACGACTGTTTCATGCCTTCCCATTTCTTCCAAGACAGCTGCCAGCAGGCTCAGATTTCCATCTGGGAAGTTCTGTGCTTCCCAAAGATCCAAGATCACACCAGTTGGGCTCGATTTGGTGGCAAAGTAATTTAAGTACCTGTGATTAGAAATGGAAAAATATGCTAAAAGGTGTGATTTACAGGTCTATTTACAGTATTATTTTCTCCTCTGCTTCTGAGCTAACCCTATCTTTCTTGAAGTATTTCAGTCCCACTGGGGGTTGTAGTGAACTTCACTAAATGATTGCTTAATTAGATCAGCCCCAGACAGGTCACATGTTGTTTAACTTTGTTAACCTCAACTCTGAATAAGATAATTTAAGAGACAATGTGTGTGTGGGTTTTGTTTTAAACAGGAAATCAACAGGTTTATGTTTTCAGTCCAGCTCAAACTCTGATGATCTTTGACAAGTCGAGCCACATCTCTTGTTTGGTGGTGACAGCTACATTCTACAAAGTAGAGGCTCTCAGGGTCTCTTCCTAACCTAATACAAGTGCTGTGTGAGTATGTAAATTATTCAACACACATTATGTTTTGTTCAACTGGCAATAAACAATAATTACTGAATAGACATGATTCTTAGAAATACTTGGCACATAAGCTAGAAAGAGTAGATCAAAGCTGGTGTTGATAATGTCATATAACCCAGAACTTCTCTTAGACCTGTTTGGAAGCTTGTGGTCCAAGGTATAAAGGAGCTTAATGCATCTTTCAGAACAAAAATGTAAACAGATATATAGTGCAAAGAAAATAGCAATAGAATGCTGCTTTTTATCTGTTTTCAGTTCTGGAAACCTCTGCTAAATAAAAGCAACAGGTCCAGAAGTCTGAATGCACTCACCTATCCAGGTTGAGTTTATGGGCCAGCATCCTCCAGTCATGACCTCTTGTCTGGGGAGCATCCAGGCTGCTGCACAGCTTCTGCCGGATAGGGAGGGGGATGCTGAAAGCACCTGGTCCTGTGACAGTGGTGATGGTGCTCGCAGGATCCAGCAGAGGCAAATCAATACCAGTAGGTTCCTGTAGAAATGACACAACTTTATTTTCAGAAGACAAATGCAATCCATGTTGAACCAATTAACATAATGCCCGACTCTCAGTAAATTGAGATAGACACAGAGCATGAGTTCTGTTCTCTTCAAGAAGTACAGTTTCTTCCTGGGTTACTATGGGCAGTTAGGAAACAGAAGGGGGGCATTTGTAGATAGTTTTGCATAGCCTGTGTGCCGCGGTCATTGGGCAGGACTGGGCAGGACAGAAAGTTCTGGTGAGATTCTAGGATGGTTCCTCTAATGAGACACTTCAGGAGAGAAGAGTGTGGATGTGTATTCCAGAAGGTTTAGATGTTGGAAGTGTTCAAAGGGGCAGTAATTTCTGAATGATTAAATAGATATGAGATGAGAAAGAGCTTCTGAAAACTGTCTAATCCTAAAGGCATGCCTTGGGTGAACACTTAGGAAACTCCATCTAGCACTGTGAAGGTGGTTCCCTTCGGCTCATGCTTGATAAAATGAGACAAAGCTAAGAGATATCAAATTAAAACAAACTTTTTAAAAAAGAAAATGATAAACACAGAATATTGCTTGAAGGCAAGCCACTAATGGTGTCCTCTAATTGCAGAACTTCCTTGCTTATTTTTTTTTTAAATCCAATTTTAGTAGAGAAAACCATAAATTGGCTCTTAAAATAGTTTCAGGTCATAAAACAGCATAAATGCAAAAATCTAAATTTCATCGGCAAGAAAAACTCTAATCATTTTCTGATCACTTCTCTAGTCTGAAAGTAAGAGGAAATGCTGCCTGAGAACCATTAAAGCAGTAACAGGAAATCTCCTAAATCTGCTTTAAATGGTCTCTCTCTCTCTCTCTCTCTCTCTCTCTCTCTCTCTCTCTCTCTCCCTCCCTCTCTCTCCCCGCCCCCCCCCCCTCTCTCTTGTGTTACCCAGCACAATTACTTGCTGGAGGATACAGTAGCTGCAGAGGTCTGGCCATCAAGAAGTCTGTGATATCCTGCCAAGTGCTCAGCTTAAGGGTCAGTGGCACTGCTGTCAGAGCCCCCCATGCCCTGTCCTGATTCTGATGTCTCTGCAGACTTGTCAATGCTGGAGCTTTGAGCTGGGGTCTCAGTTGGCAGCCTCCCAGGTGTGGCTCAGAAGGTGGTCTGCTTTTTTGGAACTAGTGGCCAGTACTGAGTTTTCAATTCTATAATCCTTCTGGACAGGATCCATTGAGGAGTTTGGGGACATTTTAAAGCAAATCTTTCTTTTCTTTTCTTTTTTCTTTTTTTTTTTTTGAATCATATACTATACACAATAGTGTTGGCTGTGATCAATGTATCAGAGCTCGAAAAACATAGCTTGGCAAACAGATGCCACTGGCTCCTCTGTATCAGCTCTGGCTCCATGGCTAGACTGTGGGCTGCAGCTCAGAAGCATCAAGCAGAATTAGAAAGCTCTGATGAGACATCAGCTCTTTCCCCCCAGGCACAGAGCTCTGCCAAAGCTTGAGTTCACAACCTCTAGACTCACAGGGCTTCAAAAAGGCAAGTCGAGTCATTGCAGGCATGCAGCAAGAGATGTTAGAATTTAAGCTTCATAACCCTTAAATTGGGCACAGCAGTATGCATGACTGTATTGGTGTATGGTGGCAGAGAAAAGTCCCACACTATTGCACTCAATACTCTTTTTAATGGAAAATTACAATTACGATTACTCTTTAGGTCTGGAAGGGAAATCTACCAGGCCCTCATTACATCCCCACCTGGTTGTCCTTGGGTAGCTGGGAAGATTAAAGTCTTCACAGGGAGGAAATGGCTTGTGTAGCACTGACTTTCATCCTCAAAGAGCTTCCTTATCATTGTTGACCACAGTACATTCCTAGTGTTTGCCGGTTTTCCACCACACACTCCTGTCAGCCTGCCCTCCTGCAGTGCTCTGTCAGATGTCCTATTCTCCTGCCCCTCTCTCCTCCTATTCCTTCACTGAGGGAAGTGTTGCATGTCCTTTCTCTCATGTGAGAAAGAAAATATGTGTTCCAACCTCAAATTTTGCACCCGTGTGTTTGTGCCTCTGTGTGTGTATGTGTGTGTGTATGTGCTCGTAGATGCACATGCATGTGTGCCTTTATGTAGAGGCCAGAGAACAACTATGGGTGTCATTCCACAGGTACTGTGTTTAGTTTTTGAGACAGGATTTCTCATGTGCTCATACCTCATCAACACCACTTGGCTGCTTGCCTGTCTATTGAGCACAGGGAGACAGGAGATTCTCTGTCTTTCCCTCCCTAGTGCTGGGATTATTAATGCATGGTGTTTCCTGTCTGGCCTTTTTTGAAATGTGAGTTCTACAGATCAAGATCAGATCCTTGTACTTATCAACTAAGCCACCTCCACGATCCTAATATTTTAATGTTTAACTATGTTTAATGTTCTACTTTCATACAAGCATAAAAGGTTAAGTGATCAGATTTTATCATTCTATTTTAACCCCCACTTTTTCCAATCCCCAATTCTGATTATTCCGTTATTATTATTATGCTTTATTGATGTTATTTGTTGGAGAGAGGAAAAATAGAACACACACACATACAAACTCAAACACATGAACAGAGATTTGCTTTTCATGGCAAACATGGCTCATTTTACTTAATGACTTTCATTAGGCTCTAGCTATTTTATGGCAAATTACAGGATTCCATTATTCTTTGTGGCTGAGTAATATTCTATTGTTATACATAGCATATAACTTTGCTCTGTTGAGAGTTTACCTATGCTGAGTTTGACATTTAACTATTGGGAATTGTGCTGTAATACACAAAGGTATGCAGGCATGTTTGATTGGCCATGCTGCTTTAATTTTCTCTGGTTATATACTTAGAACAGCTGGATTATACTGTGGACCATTTTAAATATTTTCAGGCTCCTTAATAATGACTGTGCTAATTTACATTTTACATTCCATCAACAGCGTGAGAGTCCCTTTTTACCTCATGCTCATCAGCATTATTGTTTGTCACCTTGATCATAGTCCTACTACCTGGGGTGAATGACATCACACAGTGGTTTTGATTTGTATTCCCTGACCGCCAACCTATGATAAGTATCTGGGTGTAAATGCATAGCTTTATTTCTGGGATGTAACATGTTTGACTGGTTTTTGTGTCTATTTGAATACTGGTATTGCATTGTTTGGGTTTCTGTGTCTTCACAGTATGTGTTAGAATCAGGTGTAGTGATGCTTCAGATTTGCTGTGTTTTCATTCAGGACTGCTTTCAATACTTAAAAAAAATTACTTTGTTTTTATTCTTATAAATTTTGGAATTGAGTTGAACCTGAAGACTACTCTACATAGTATAGACATTTTAAGAACGTTATTTTTTTTTTCTGATTAATGGACATGAGAGTTTTGTCCATCTTGTATGTGTGTGTGTTTAGTATTTCTCATTGATGCTTTGTGCTTTTGTTGTAGAGGATTTTGCTGCCTCCATTACATTTATCCCAAAGTATTTTTTTTCTTCTGTTGCTACTATAAACCAGACTATATTCATGATATATCTCTGCAGTTCATCATTGATGTATAGATAAGGTATTGATTTTTATAAATTGATTTTGTATCTGACTATTAAAATTATCAATTATAATACTCTCTGAAGTCTGTTTTTCTGTGAATAAGTACATACCATGAACATAGGAGGAACATTAATTTGTCCTTTCCTATCTGTTTTTTTTTTTTCTTTTTTCTCTTGTCAAATTGCTCTGGATAAATCCTCTTGAGCTATTCTAGGTAAGAGATGTAAGGGTGGATAGTCATATATCTGTCCCTCACTTAGAAAAATGCTTTTAACTTTTTCTTACTCAGTACAGTGGTGGCCTCACCGTACATAATCTTTTATGTTCAAGTATGCTTTTTCTATATATAATTTGTTCAAGGTTTTCTGACATATAGAGTTGTTGAATTGTGTTATGCCTTTCCTATAACTTAGATCTTTACATAATTTATGCCCTTCATTCTATCCATATGATATGTGATGCTTAGTTTGCATGTATTAAGCCATCCTTCCATCTCTGAGATGAAACCTCCTGATCAGTATTTTGTTGAGAATTTTTGTGTGAGTTTTGTCATAGGTACTGGTCCACAGCTATCTGTATGTAGGATTATCTTTAAAAGCAATGCTGGTATCATAGTGTCAGCTTAAAAAAACTGCCCTTGATTGGCATTAGTTTTTCTTTAGAAGTTTACTCACTAGTTTTGATTAAGCAGTGAGAGATATGTACACTCTCTGCCTAGGGCCTCATGGAGCTCCCGAGGTGAAGGTGGAAACTGATCTCTAATTATTTTGGGAGCAAAAGACTCCCTTACAACCCTGCTTCCCTCATTTCACGATTTACCCAACCCTTCTCAGTTTGCCATCTGCTTGATACTTGATCAGATTCAGTTTCCAGCAGACTCTCCTAAAAGTTTGAATCCTTAAGGGAATTCATGGAGGGTTGAAGTGCCCCCCCATGGCATTGCCTGGCTACAAACCTCTCCCAGAAAGCCAGGAACAAACAGGAAGCGCAGGCAGAATGCAAGGGGTCTTCAAAAGGGGCTGGCCACGCCCCCTACAGAGGTCCTTAAAACCTCAAAGCCATGTCCAGGTCTTGTTTAAAAGCACCTGAACCCGGCACACATTTGTGCTTTTCTTTAATCTCTTAGAGAAATGCCTCGGACTGGGCTTACAGGGCATGCGCTCCAACACTCCCCTTCCTATGTTCTGAAGACACCCTACGGGGAGGCCTGCTCCTCATATTCTCCAGGTTCAGACCTATACAGATTGGATAGATTACAACTTCCTGTGGTCTTTTACATTTCTTGACTGGCACAGTATTTTTTGTGTTGCTTCATTAACAAGTTACCCTATGGTACTCAACTCACGCTGTGCCCTGTACATTGACGTTATTCCATTCCAGTTTGCTGATGTAGGAGGAAATAGTTTGTGCTGGGTTAGGAGGACAAGGAAGCCCCTTCCTGAGCTCCACCTGTATGTTAGTGTGTTCTGCTTCCTTCCAGCTAAATAAAAATGAGGGCTTGATTCCTCTCATTGGGAACCTTGAAGGGAAAGATCTCAGGCAGGTCTCATACCCTCAGCTCATTGTTTCTAAGGAGACAGTACTATTTTATATAATTACTTATTGCCCTAAGTTACAACCAGGCTACTCTGCCTATGTCTTTCTTTGTCTATGGAACAAGCTCTGTACTATTCGTATACTGACAGCATATCTTTTTTATAATATCTTTAAGGGAATCAGAAAAATACATGTATATATTTATGTTTAAATTTCATGTAGCAATTTTAGTTGACATTAATTTTTCCTTTATTCCCAGGTAAAAGTAGAGATAACTCTCACAGAATGTTTATTACAATGATCTTTTATGATATTGGTACCATCTGCTTTGATGTTATAATTCTCTTAGTTAAACATATGATTTTTTTTTCAGCATTAAAAAAACATCTGTTCTGGGTGATCACACATATTCCACACATGTGCTATACTGGTAGTTTTCTTCTATTTAATGCATAGAAGTGTTTTGCCTACATGTTTGTATGTGCCCCATTTTGTACATGGTGCCCCAGATTATAGAAAAGAACATCAAATTTCCAGGAACAGAAGTTACAAATAGTTGTGAACTTCAACATAGGTACTGGAATTGCACCTATGCAGGTCTTCTGCAAGGGCAGCAAATGATCTTAACCACTGAACCATCTCTGCAATATAGGTTGTGTCTTGGGAAAAGGGCATCTGATGCCTAGGCTGCCGATGTATCCCACAGTTTGTAAGGCAATGCTTACTAAAGCCAATTATTTCAGTAACAAGAATAATGGCAATGATTATGTGTCATGAAGCAAGTTTTGTTTATGATACTTCTTAAAATTTACATATTGAATTTTCTCAACAGAACTAACAAATAATAGTATGCCAGGTTAAGCATAAGACATGATAAAATGGAAGATAATTGGGTACATTCCTTCTGGACTTTCTACCTAGGAATTTATTATGATAGGCCTCTGTCTACAGCTACAATGACACCAAAGCTTAAAACAAAATTCCAAGTGTTTCTTCCTTCTCTGTACCATATTTTTACTTTGGACAACAATGTCACCACATTCCTATCTAAAGAAACCAAAAGTGAAATATCCTCCATTATTTTCATCTTGACATCCATTCACACCAATATTTCAGGCTTGTAGGCAATTTCTTTCTTAAGCCTCCTTTCTGCAGTTGGAGGCTTTTGAGGACCATCTGGTAAAGAGAACATAGAAAGACAGGTGGTGGCTCCTGAGTAAACCATGGTGTCTGCCATGTACAGCCTGGTCTTTGTGGTGAACCAAAGGTTCTGCTCCAGGTTCAAGGGGCTCCAAGTCATATGGTTTTATAAACGACTGCTGGTGAATGTAGGTTGCTAGTGGGAAAAGGCAGCATATATATTCCTAAGAAGACTCTAGGGGGCTATGATATTGGAAATAGAACCCCTTAGAACCTGTTCTCTTGCCTTGTGATGGAAAGAGAAAGGCTCAGAAGAAAGTAAGCACAAATGAAGCCTTTTCTCTATATGTTACAGCTTGCAAATCATAGTGGACCACTCCTCAGCTTCTGATGAGGATTGGGTCACTGGACTCTCCAGAGCCCCTAGTTTATTCATATACAGCCACACATTGCTCTCAGCTTTGATACCACATCCCTACTCCCTCCTTCAAAAATCCAACTTGCATTCAAATGCAAACAGAATGGTGGAACTCAGTGACCCAGAAGTACAAGCCCTTAATCTCCAAAGTCCTCCCTAGTCTGGTCACTTATTCCATCCTCAGTTCCTTTACTTGCCTGTAACACATGGGTAAATGCCTGGCACGTGACTACAGGGCTGGCCTCTGAGCTGTCTGCCAAGTTGCAAAAGCAATAATCTTTTCACTGTGTTGGCACCAGAAAGAAGTCCTTAAGTTGTGATCACACTTTGCAAAACTGCCCTTTCTGTGTGAGGAGCTAGCAGCCTTGGTGGGGGAGAACTCAGAGCAGCTCTCATTTCTTTGTGGCTGCATCTGATCCACCTTTTCAGTGCACAGCAAATGTTCATGCTGAACAGAAAGCATGCATCAAAGGGCCAGACTCCTCACCCCCCCTCCAAAATTCCTCAGTCTTTGTTGTCACTGGAGCTGGGTGGTTATTGAACTTTGCAGACCTGCTGGGCCAGGAAAGTGAAAACACCCTCCGAAGCCAGCAGGGGTGGTGCTGTGTGCCTGGGAGATAGGGTTGTGCATCCAAAAGCCCTGGCGGTTGCCATGGCACCCTGACACAGAGATCATTCCTTATGAATGTCACTGAGGTCTGTGACTAAAGTTGTTTATGAGTCAAAAGTCTCATGAAACTACAGGAGGAGAGAATGACTGCACCTCACGGGCTGTGGGAACGGAGATTGGAGCTTCAATGAGCTCACATGCTTTCCCCTCCACCCCCCCCCAGCCTTGTTTGCTAAGGAAGATCATCTTTAAATAGGACATGTGGCGCAAGACAGGCTGAACAGACTGACATTGCAGTCATCACTATGTACAAGACAAAAAAAGTATTTTAAATCATACACTGCTGGCTGTAGTTTTCCTGGGCTTTGTGGCTCAGGCAGCAGCATGGAGCTGAGCTCCAAGGGGCCACGAGGGGCAGCTTTCTGACCATTTGGCTTATTCTTTGTCCTTTGTTCCTCCAACATGAAGGCTTACCGCTTTTGAAACTATAGTCTTTGCATCCAAGGGGACAGATAAGGTCATGGGTACCTCCTCTTTCCTTACAGAGAGGTTTGAAATAACAGCAACTATTGTTACTGCTGGAATATGAATGTATAAAAATGCCCAGCTGAGTGTGTGAAAATCATAGCAGTGAAAAAGGCAGAAGTGACAGCTATGAAGGGTATGGATTTTCTTCTGTTCCTGGAGTATCTCCTCCACCCTGAGATAAAGGAAACATCCTCTGATATTTGGAGATTGAGGTAAGAGAAAGAAAGGAGACCAAAAGCTTTCTCCTTTCAATGTGGAGAGAATTTTTTCCTGCATCCTGCTCAGCAGCACATGACTAGGACAAAAATGACAGACGTCCCTATGAGAGAAAGGTGGAGAAATTGAAGGATGCTGGTGAAAAGTGCCATGTGTATGCTACCCAAACCTCAGATCTCATTGTATTTGTCTCTTAGTGTTTTAAAAGGTGGTCTCTCTATGTGGCCATGGCTGGCAGGTCAAGCTGGCCTTGGATTTGAAGCAAATCTCAGGAGTGATGGTAATTAGAGGAATTTATTGTAATGTCTTGTTCTCAAATCTCCTTTTGTAAGTTATACTATGAGTGGTAAATGGTTGGCATAGGAAAACTTTGTTTTGGATAATGATTCCTCTCCCAGTTGCATTAAACATATAGGAACCAGCTTGGGAAGTCAACCATGCCACCTCCACAGGGAAAACTGTTATCTGCCACCAGCCATCCTTTCCCCTGAAACCCTCTCCAAGATCCTGAGAGTGTCTTACCTCGGACACAGTGCAGTTCAGCTGGAAGATCTGCCCTTCTCCTTCCACCTGCCGCACACAGAGCTTGCAAACTAGCTCCACCGTGTTCAGGCTGAGTCTCTCCAGGGTGAAGGTGCAATGCAGGTTTCTTTGAGAGCCACTCCAGATGTGGTAAAATGGAATTTCCTGGAAGATATGGGAGTGGTAACTACAAAGGAGATGCTGGAAGTGCCCACCAAACACTGCTTCTTCTCAGTATTCTCCTCATCTAATCTCATGACTCCATTCCCTACATACAAATACGGCCTTACCTCTATTCATACAAGGAAACAGAGTTGCTGAGAGGTTAAATAACAGCCAGTGTTTAACAGTGAGGCAGTGTGTGTGCTGAGTGTGGGATCTATGGAGTCAAGCTCTAGAATCAACAACTAACCAAGCTACCTGCCTCTCATTTAGAAAAATAGTCACTGTATATTTTTTTAAAAGCCTAAAAGGTACCTAAATTTTTAAAAAGCTTAGAAATTCCCTAAAATAAATCCTTCATACTCCATTTCTCATTAAAAGGAATCCCTGGTGTGACATATTGGAGAACAGCAAAGCTAATCACAGGATGCAGTACTGATTCCATATCTTTTCATGCCTTTAGCCTCCCTTTTTCCAGGGTAGGGGCAGTTAAAGCTTGCTGCAGTTAGAAATCAGCCACCACAAAAAAGTCCTTGTTCTAAAGAGCACCAAGTCAACACCAGATACTCATTTGTAAACATCTAAACTTCTGTACAGAGCAAATCCTATACTCTTGTGGCAATTAAGCCAAGGAAAAGATTCATGAAAGAACACAGTGTGGGGCTAGAGAGATGGCTCAGTGGTTAGGAGTTCTGACTGCTCTTCTGGAGGACCTGAGTTAGATTCCCAGCAACCATATGGCAGCTAACTACTGTCTGTAATTCCAAGATCTGACATCCTTACACAGTTATACATGCAGGCAAAACACCTATTCACATAAAATAAAAATAATTTTTTTAAAAACAACACAGTGTGTAGGCTGGGGTTCTGGTACAAATCCAGAACTAATGAGTGATAGCATGCCATTTCACTGACATACTGTCACTCTCCAAACTGTGGCTCCTATGATATGCAAGTGGTGTTCTAGCTAGCAAGACAGAAGGAATCCTAATATGCATCAGTCAGGGTAACAGTGCACTATTTCCTCTTATGGATGCATTTGAGGATGTTCCTATTAATGTAGTGAATGTGTACATTTAAAATGAACTCACTAAAATTAAAGTAACAGCACAGTTATTTTAAAAAGAATACTTAAAAAACCATTCCTTTAGATGTGCTTTTGGGCATATTTCAAGAACACTGGCCTTGTACTGCTTTGGAGAAATAAGTGTTGGTATGAAGGTAATTTTATGAAAAGAGACAACTACAACATCTCAGTCTTCTGTATCCATGCAGGTGGTGCCTCTGGGTAGCCTCACCTGATACTTAGCCAGCAGTTTACTCTTCCATAGGGAATGGGCGATGTCATGAATCGACAGGCGCAGGTTATGGATGCTGCCTTTAAAATGAAGAGCCTTGGGTTCTTCTAAAAGCTGTCCTCCCATCTGTCTCTCCAGCTGTAGAACTTCCTACAACACACCCAAAGCAAGGCACATTATTGACGGACCTGCCCAATATCTATCAGACTTCTCATTAAGTAAATATGTTTCTTCACCATGTCTGTTGGATAGAGTACTGTACTTAGGTAATGTCATGAATAGAACCACCTGTGGATCCGAGACCCTCACTATGAAGTCATGACCATCTTGCTGGGAACAGGCCCTATTGACAAGTCCCTGTGGAATTTGCATCACACTGTATGGGAGAAAACTAAGCAGAGTTTCGTTTGTTGTTGTTTCTAGTTGACAAGAACAAGAGAGTGATATTGAGAATGGGAAACATACTAATACAAGAAAAATAATGGTGGAAATATAGGTCAACAGAGAAAGGTTTCATTGAAATTTTAGAAATAGTGGCTGATAATTAAAAGGCAACTTCCTATATTATACTTGATAAAACTAACCACCACCAATAAAAAGTGCTAAATGTTTTAGACACTTAGTCTAGTCTCTTATGGTTTAATTATGTACAAAAATGAAGTGATAAAATTATGCAGTACATAAATCACAGTTACTAAATCATTCTTTTGTGTGTGTGTGTGTGTGTGTGTGTGTGTGTGTGTGTGTGTGTTCCAAAGGACAACTGAGTGGCATTCATTTGATGTACACCTTTGTTCAGATACAGGGTCTTTCACTAGCCTTGGCCTCTTCACACAGGCTAGGATGGCTGGCCAGGAAACTGCAGGTGTTGGCATTTGTTTCTTTCTAGAACTGGAATAACAAAATTGTACCATCACACTCAAAATATTTTTGTAGCATTGGTTCTTGAATTTTATGACTAGAACCTTACTAACTGAGCCTAAAAGAAAATACAAACATGCATATATACATATATACATACATATGCATACATATCCTATAAGGCTTTTGGATATAGATAGTGAAGATTTTTAAACAGCAGATTCTGAACTAAACAGTTACCCATATTAAAGTTTTAAAAAAGAATGCCTCATCTCTCAAAAATTGTAGGTGAAGAAACCCATTCCATCCTACTGTATACAGATGTAACAGGAAGACAAAATCTAAAGCCACTTCCATTTCTCAAGCTACTTAATGGGACTTAATGAAGCATTTCCAACTACAGCTGAAATTATCCAAACAGCAGCACAGCATAAGTTATCAATATCAATGGACAAAACAAACCACCCTGTACTTCAATCCTCTCATGCTACCAGCTTTGATGATTAAAAAATTGTATAATTTATGTTCCTTTAAAAGTGGGAATCCAGGAAAATAATAATATTTGTAAGTAATGCAAAGCAAAATATGGTTGTTTTGTGGTGATAGTTGAATAAATATGGCAGATTTCAAGAATACAGGCATTCAGAATGTCACCTGCATGCACTGGGGAATGATTAAGGTATGAAGTATAGAATGACCACAGTGGACAGGTTGGATCCATAGTGCTAGATACCCAGAGATACATGAGCTCTACATTTGTTGAATGAATGCTAACCCACATTCTGGCCATCAAGTCAGTACTGAGCTCACCACCACTATGGAAAAGATGCAAACCACATCATGAAACTGTAGCTTTCTGGGTTCTTAGCTTGCATCACCAACTCTTAAAAGGTCCTTTGAGACACAGAAAATATTAGGATAATGGGGACAAGGCCTCAGATAGGGACTTCTCTAATTAGTGTCTAATGGAAGCCTTGAGGTAAGACCCTCTGGCACAGAGAAGTGTGTGGTCCAGCTGTCTGACAGTATTGACCTATTCTTTTCTGTGGCTGGAGATGAGTAGCTATTACTTTTGACAGGAGCTGAGCAGCCAGCTAGCTACCCTGACACAGATGCTGTGTTTCTGTGCCCTGAGTCTGCTGAGTTAAGCTCAGCAGACTCTCACAATCCCCAAAAGGACCTACAAACCTAACCAGCTCACAGTAATATATAGCCCCCTCCCAGTATACCTTCCATGACACTGCACAACCCATTCTCTGACAAGAATCCTTTGGCAGTTGGTGGAATGAAACAGGGAAGAGAAGTGAGGGTTAATTGCAGTTGCTTCTGCTTCAGCAGGAACACATAATGAGCTTATGTTGATCATGTTCAGTGTCTAGTTAGCATAATAGAGAAAGCTGATGTTCCCAGTGAACCTGGCACCTGACAAATTCTAAAGCTAAAATGATGTTTGTTTATAAGCCATTAAAAGAAAAGAAACATAATTAGAAATCTTTGAGATTACAGTCATGCCAATCAATCAGTTCTAGCTTCTTTCCAGTATGCCCTAATTACCTCATCAAGACATCTAAAGAGCAATCGATAGTAATTATCTGATTACTATAGATCTTCATTACATCCAAATTATCTCCCTGGGATGTCTGAAAGAAGATGCATTGTATTCTGGGAGGCAATTGTACCCAACAATGTAGAATGCACACCCCATCCCTACAATCAACATAGAATGCCAGAAGACAGCACCTTATCATTATCAGTTTTCTTGGCAGGATGGAGCACCTAACAAAGTCTTAGCTGCCTGTTGGCCATGACCCTGAAGTCAAGAAATGCACTTGGGTTGGAATCACTCCAAGAACAAGGCTCAGTATTTTGTTTCTCAAAAGTCATACTAGGGCATTCTCTCTTGTGAGGAGTGGGTCTGTAGTGGCTTGGGGAAACCTTTTCAAGAGAAAAAAGACAAAATACCACTTAGTAGCAGTGGGACCAGAGGACACAGTTTCTGCATATTATTTTGTTCTCTATCAATCAGGAGGCCTAAAATAAGCTGTTGTGCAGAGCTGGACCATGATCTCTTGAACCTTCCAATTAGTAAAATAATATCATCTCCCAATCAAAAACTGATTGGGCATGTTGCATTAATCTCTTTACAAATTATAAATCCATATTTGCACAGTAATATACCAATGTGTTATTAAAAATTAAGTTATAAACTGATTAATAAACACTAACATTGTCTTTTGTTGGCCAATGAGACAATGGGCCTGGAGTGTGTGAACTTAATCTCTATCTTAGAGAAAGTTGGTGTGAGCAGCTGCCTTCACACCAAGATCTTGGTGAGGAATTAGCTCAGGAATAAATATTTCAGTAATAAAATTATTTACCCAAATTTAACACATTTTTTCCCTGAAAAATAGTGACTATATTAGTGGTTCTCACCTTGTGGGTCATGATCCCTTTGGAAGGCGGCAAAAAACCCTTATGAATAGGTCACCTAAGACCATCAGAAAACACAGATGTTTACACTACAATTTATGACAATAGCAAAATGACAGTGATGAGGTGGTAATGAAAATAGTTTTGTGGATGAGGGTCACGACAATGTAAAGAAACTATATTAAATGGTTGCAGAATTAAGAAGGTTGAGATCCATTGGGCTACTGCTACTACACTTAGGATAATCTACTTAAAAAAAAAAAAAAACCAACAACATAAAATACAGGAAACAAGAACAACAGCACTGGCTGGGCATGGTAGCACACACCTTTAACTTAGTACTCCCAGGAAGCAGAAGCAGGCAGATCTTTGTGAGTTCAAGGTCAGCTTGGTCTACATAGTAGTTTCAGGATAGCCAGCAAGGGCTGAATAGTGAGTTCCAGGATATCCAGCAAAGGTTACATAGTAAGTTTCCCAAGATAACTAGAACTACATAGTATGGAGAGAGAGAGAGAGAGACAGACAGACAGACAGAGAGAGAGACAGACAGAGAGACAGAGAGAGACAGAGAGACAGAGAGAGAGAATACAAACCAAAGCAATAAAGCTATTTTAAATAAAAGAAATTTCAATCAATAAGTGAAAGAATTCCTTGGCAATAAAAAGCATATAAATTCCCACATGAGTCAAAATGACCAGTCATACTCAGTGGATGCCACTTTTAAGTTTTTGTATTAGGACCTACTAAACAGGCTTTGTTTCCATATTGTTAGTGTTCAGTGTTCTGAGATCACTATTTCCACTTAAAAATACACTGTGACTTTTGCTTAACAAACTTGGTTTTCTGGATTTTTTTATTGCACAAAATCTTGCTTAATATTTGTAATGTAGATATAAGGATAAAATAAAAACACATATGCTCCTCAATGAAACATGACTTTACAGTTAAATGTTTTAGTCTTCTGGAGTTTTTAGAAACAGTCACTCAGCATCACCAAGATGTGTGAGTTATGTCAGGAAGGGTGTGGCTTGGCCTACAGCTTCTTTTCTGCATGATGTAGTGACGCTGTGAATCCATAACCACCAAGTTAAAATGAGTTCCAGTCTAAAACAATGTCTTGACAGACTGCTTTTGGAGTCATAAAGGTTAGGTTATTTCCTACACCTTAATGGAGAATAAGAGCCAAATATACGGAAGGTCAAAAGATTTAGGAAGACTTAACAAAATATCATGACCTTGAAAAGAAATGTCATAATAAACATTAAGATCATCTAGGCTCTTTGTACTTAGAAATATAAAGGTCATCTTCCTTTGTTAAGGTTGCCTTCCCTGTTAGTGGCCACATTCGCTTCTATGGAAGGTTAGGGTCCTGGGTGAACCTGGTGGGTACCCTTATAAACTGTCTCTGTCTCTTACTTTAAAAAGAACCTCAAGAGTGACCCGAGAATGATGAATAGCAGATCTCTAGCCCATCTCTCCATGAGAGCACATATGTCTACACCCACAAGGATCCTAGAGTATTATCACCAAGAACTGTCCCGGGGATCTGAGCAGTTCCTTGGTGCAGCTTCTGCTTCTAGCAGAGTTGTGAATGAGGAGTGAACTGATTCCAGGAGCCTATGTAGCAAAGGCAGCAACAGGAGATTCCACTATAGAAACAAGCAGCTTGCACAGTAACCAATTAAACCAGGGCATTATCCATGCTGAGCCATTAGCCTGGGCCACTTTATTGGCATAATAAATACAAGCTCTTTTAAAGGCCTATGTGAAAAAATACAGCCACTCTGGTCTGTGCTCACTGCTCTCACAGGATTCTAGGTAGTAAGATCTGTCCACATTGGGCCCAACAGAGGAAGGAAAGTGGAGGTGTACCTGGGAACACATGACTCTTATGTTTGTCTTCTACCAACAGAAATTCTCACTCTTCAGGATTGTTAAGCCATGCTGGATTTGCCACCTCTGTGCCCCCGCCTCCCTTCTCTCCTACTAGTCCTTCTAACCACAGTCAAACCTCCCTCCGGGGACAATCTCACAGTTAAGTTACCTGATTAAACTTCACTTTCTTATATTCCACTAATCACTGAAACAGTGGAAGGAAAGAGATGAACCCACCACTTTGATTCACTTATCTTGCTTCATCTTTGGTATGGTTTCTTTTAAAAAAAAATATCTTACAAATTAAAAAAAAAAACTTAAAAAATTCTATGTACTCTGTTTCTAATAGAAGCATAAATGGACTTTACCTATTTCTGCCAAGGAGCTGGATTATGAGTATCAGATTTAGTAGCAGGTTGTAGGAGCTACTGTGGAGAAACCAAAGATCCCCAAGGATATGGTGGCCATAGCATCCAGCCTTGTCTTTAAGAAGTTCTGAGAGCTAGGGAGTGCCTTTTGCTCTGTCCATGGTGCTGACCCAGTGTAGCGCATCCTCTCAACTCCAATCTGTGAGAACAAGCTAACACTTGTTCAGCGCATCATGCACATTAAACCTCAGACCAGCCCTCAATGGCTGTGTTGTTTGTACAAAGAGTCACATCTGCCATCAGCTATAGTGAAACCTGCCCTGTTTTTATGCAGTCTTTATTCCTATGATAAAACCTGCCCTGGTCATTTGGGAATGAGAAGTTTCTTTCTGCTACTGTGGCTATTGCTGCTGTCCCTGTCACAGCAGTGTGTCTGTACTCCACTAAAGCAGAGGCCAAAAAGAGAAGCTGTCCTTTTCTCCTGTTCCCTGCCAGCTTTCCAGCAGGCAACTCACACCCCTGTGCCTGCTGTCTCCGCCTCTGGCCTTTAGGCCTTGGACTGCTGAGCAATGGGCATTGGGGAACAGCTGACTGTCAGCCAGCCTCTTCCACCTGTTCAGGTCAATGTCACCTCATGCTGCTATTTTATCTTCCAGTGTTCACACTGGGGTACTCTTCCCTGCCCCCAAGTCTGTCTGCCTGCCTTCATCCTTAATAACAAGGCTAGAAGCCAGTGACCATGTGCAAACATTCCCTGTCAAGTCCCTTCGTTTCCAGGGCTCTGCCTGCTGTTCCAGCAGCTGCTGCTGCCACAGATACTTGGGCTGAGCTCAACTTTCAGCCTGCCCGGTCAAGGAAGTTTGTGATTCTTTCAATGCAAGGTGCCAAGGGGTCTTACTTAACAATGTGGCCACACCACTTGTCTTCCCTTGGTATACATTTAATGTAAATAGTATGTCTCAATAAGATTATGGAACAGGGACTTTTCAATTACTCTAGTTTTGTGAGTTCATCTTGAATTTCTGTTCACCCTTTAACATGGCACTATTCAAATTCCATATGAGTATTCCATAAGCAATTACCACAAATTTAGGACAATATAAACTTAGTGCCTTGTACCACACAGGCAAGCAGCCCAAGCCAAACATCAATATCCGCAATTAAGATTTATGAAGATAGCTTTCCATTAAGTTTCTGCTCCTTTCCTAGCTTCTCTAGGCTATTCACCTTGCTTATCTCATGAGTCCCTTTTTCTCTCTTAGAAACCAACAATGGAACATCTGTCCCATTTTCCTTCCATGGTTATAATGGGCAAAAAAAATAATGACAAGTGTTTTGTAAAGAATATTTCCAACCTGTGTCATTATTTTATGCCCACCCCATTGATGGGAACTTTGCAGATCATGTCAAAGTCCCTATGCTGTTCAGAACAATGTGTAGATATCTTCAAAGAAGCATTATTATACTTAGTAAAACTTCTTTTCTTCCTTATTTCCCCTACAAAAGTAAATTCAACAAGTAGTCTGTTAGTAGTATAGCATTCATATTTGTATAGGATATGGCTAAGTACAAATTCCATGAGAAGATGATAATGAGAAGACACCATAAAAAGATCCTTGTGACAACATCAGACCAGCTAGACTGCCACCAAAAAACTGTCCTAAAATTAGACTACAATAAAAATTAACATGTTTGTTAATTTATCATCTTCCAAATGTGGCGATAGTGTCAATACCCATGTAGAAATAATTAATAGGACCTAGTCCTTATTTTGTGACAGATTCAATAACTTTGTCCTTTAATATTCCAGGGGTCCTGGAGGTAGACACAATCATTGGAACTCTACCACATTTTTTGGGGGTTTTAGAATACATTAATGCCAGAAACCAGGCCCCTAAGAGTTTAATTAATATCCAAGTCAGGTTAGTTTTGAGGTCATTTGCTCATGGGAACAGTGGAAACAGCAGATGGACAATAGTAGAGATGGCAACAGGTGGCAAAATGAAAATAAAGCCACCCATCCCTTCAATAGGCTGCCAGCAAGCACAGGCCAGGCCAGGCCAGGGGGCATCATATCACTGACAACCGAGATTTATCCAAACCATTTTATTTTCTCTCCTCATTGTTTCATTTATATGTATATAATATATCTTACAAGGTTACTGGACTGTCTTGGAGCCTACATTAGGGTATTTGAGGACTAGGCTAATCTAAGGAAGAGTTTTCTTTGTGCCCTGGGAGAAAAGATACATTATTTGGTCTAGATCACAAATATGTCTGTCAGAAACTCAATAAACAACATGCACTATACAGAGTAAATGCAAATCACCACTTTTAAGTTTTAGATTTATACATGTATCAAGGAACTTTATTATAAAGTAATATCTCTGATAGTGAAATAGAAATTATGTATTTCTCTCTTTGGGTATTTTTAAACTTACTCCAAATATAACCCTGTGCTCTACTAATTTCTGGTTGATTTATGCTAGGATTTAAGTCTTTACAGATAATGAAATGAAAACATTATTTTATTAGTGTTATCATCCAAGGAGGAGAGAAAAAGACCTCACTGATACCCTGAACATTATTGTTTTAATATATTTGACTTCTCTATTTGAGTTTATTTCAAACTGTGCTCACAGTTTTCAGCATCTTTATCTCTTTGTGTGAACCTCAGCAACCACAGCTTTGCTCTCATTGGTCCCTCAAGCATGTGTAAGGAAGAAACTGTTCCAAGAAGCACATAAAAAAATTCCTGCTGTCTTCTGTCGGCCTTGACTTCTACCCCAGCAGTCACTGCTGGCATTGTGATTCTACATCAGTGCTTCCAAATTGCTAAGTGTAGCTTTTAAGTTTTAGGTGACCATTTTTGCTCCAGGGCTTAACAAAATTCAAGAAAATTGTTACAAAAGCTGCCCAATTCAAAGAGGTAGGCAGAAAGATGAAAGAATGCGTTAGGGCTTCTTGAAACTGATTGATAGGGAGGCCTCTTTTTCTATTTCTAGTCATATATATATAAATCCACATTTTAAAACATCAATTTTAATATAGCAAATATCGATAATAAATTAAAAATCAATATTCTTGATATATTCAGGCCACCATCTTTTCTTATAATTTACGAGGACTACATCTTGATATATATTAAAAATGAATACTTTTCTGGACCTCATTGTCTTATGTTTCTGTGCTTACAGAATTTAGAAAGGCTCCTTACATCTAGATGTAATATTATGAAAATGTCAAGCACTTGCAGATACAACTCTGAGCTCCCAGTATTACTGGTAAAAAGTTGGCTTAAAGTATAAGCCAGGAAGCAGACATTCTTCCTCTCAGGGCCCAGATTTAGAGAGAAGAAATTGGATCAAAGACATGGAGGCATAAAAACAGAGCTGATGGAATATCTATGGAGTGAGGAGATCATTGCTAGGCAGGAAGGTGGCTATGTGTGATCAGGAGCTTTGGGGGACATGAAAGAGCCTCCAAACAACTGCCTGATGAAATTGATGTATCAGGAAGAGATCAATAAAATGAAAAGGGAAGCAGGGCAGGCACTGTTTAGATTAGTCATTTTGGCATTGTAATGGGCCTAATTGGAAATGAGCCTGAACAAAAACCAAAGAATCTGTCAATGTGTGGGCAGTATTGGCCATGGGAATCAGTGCAGCCAGCTACAGCTCTAAGTGAGAATGTGTTTGGGATATGTTCTCTCTGGATGTGGATAAATGCAGAAGAGGCTTTTTGGATCAGGAAACCAGGGAAGGTTGAGGAAACTTTTTTAAGAGCAAGTGGCAGCTTCACTGTGGTCAGTGACGGAAGCTCATGAGGCTTTAGTCATTCCCCTGGGAGACATGTTCAGATTGGAGATACCGACAAAAGAGAAGTTACTGCTGGAACTAGAATGTGAACACCTCTGCATAGTTGGATAGATGATAAGAGTGAATATGAAGACCAAAGAATTATATCTAGAACAATTCTGGGATAACATTGAATTTGAAAGAATACATGGAGGAAAATAGCTTGAAAGAAAGATCATAAAACAGATACTCCTGGGGCTTGTATGAGCAGTGCTCTGCACTTAAGAAAATTCAGTGGGTAATGAACAGCATGAGAAAAATTCAGCCCAAGAGTGGGGAAATGCCCCAGAGTAGCTATAGAGTGTAAGAATGAATAGAGGCTTTTTTTTTTCTTTTTTTTTCTTTTTCTCAGTCTTGTGGAAAATTAAAAGAATAAGGGTTTACTGCAGATACTGGAAAGAATGAAGAACTATCTGGAAAGTGTAACAGTTGCTAAGATGAGTAAGTAAAGGAATGGGAGAAAAGATGCTTTGTGGATTCAGGATGCTTGTTCTTAATAGACTCAAGTTTCCAAGAAGAGGTGTGAACATGTTTAAGATAATAGTGCTTAAATGACTAAAAAATATGCAGGAAACATAAAGATGCAACAAGACTGTGTAGATTAGAGCTTTTGTAGAAGAACCCCCAAGCAAGGCCCCCAAAACCACAGTATATTTTTACATGTAAATTTACATAAAGAATTTTTAAATGAGGAAGAGATTGCAAAGGGAGAAGGCAAGGAAGACAGAAAGAAGGATTGGGTTAGGTAATTTGAAAGTGTTTGGAAATGTAACAAATAGCATGGAGATGGCAGACCAGTGGTGAGAAACAGCAGGCTATGTGCCGAGAGGTATGCTTCTGGTGCTGAGAGCCCTTTTGAGCTAATCTTTTTCCAGGTTCCAACTTCAGTATGAGTTAGGTAGTGCAGACATGACTGAACTAATTGTCTCTTCAGAGTGTTGGATAGACCATTTACTTATTACTAGGATTTTGGTATTCCTGCATTATTAAAAGGCCAAGAGGTGCAAGAATGCCTCATTCATAATTCATATTTCTTTCCAGCTAAGTGCTGGGTCCCCAGATGCTGAGAATTTATAAATGTCTGTCTGGAAAGCATTGTCCATGATACTATTGTTCTCTTGGATTGTTTTCATTGCTAAAAGCAATATGTTAGTCATTATCTGCACTGACCATTTCCACTCCTGTTCTATAATTAACATACACAAATGTGGGTTTTGCAAAGCATTACATTTTTTGCATAGATCTTTGTGTGTCTATCAGGAAGGTGGTTAGGAGATCCCTAGTATTGATATGTCATATAAATTATGAACATTTCAGATATCATCAGTGCCTTTGTCTATGCACTTCTTGCAATAATTTGAAACTGTTCAGAAGATCTGCCTTACTTAAACCCCTTGACTCTCCAACAAAAACAGTTTTTCCCAAGAAGAATTTAAACCCTATATGATTTGCATTCTGGTGGTGCCTTAGAAAGTTTACACACATGAGTGAGGAGGATTAAGGAAACATCCTGAAGCCTTACACAGAGCCATGTCCACATTACTTAGTTCTACCTCAGAAAACCCAACAAGCTTCATCATTAAGTATATAGTATGACCAACAAGGTCTCCTCCTCTTCCCAAACACCTTGATGGTGACATCTAACAAGAGGACTACATAGTTGTCTATGGCTGTTTACTTCTTTATAAGTCCCTTCCCATCATCCTTTGAGATTGCTTCCCAGGAGCCCTGAACTGTAACTTCCTTATTTCACAATCCAAAATTATTCTCTGAACAAAAACAAATGCCTTGACAGACAGAAAATGTTTTTTTTTCTTGGCTTTCTTGATTATTTTCTCCCTTATTTTCCTCTTTTGGGTACAGCCAATTGCCTTTAGCTGGGTAGCCTTCCTGCTGCCCTATCATGGCAGCCTTGTTCTCTGTCTAACTCTTTAGTCAAGTTATTTCCAAAAACCAAGTTAACCACCCACACTTGAGGCTTACCTTTCTCTATACTATTGCTGTGTGACCAGTAGCCACTTAAACTTTCCTGACCTTTGGAGTCCACATCTGTCAAATATAAATAATGATACTTCATGAAGCTATTGTAGATCAAATGAGTTAGTAGAAATATGTAGAATTTTGCCTTGTATATAGAAGCACTCAGTAACAATCATTATTTTTATTTTTTCACTATTCTCTTTGGGTATTTTCTCTTCTAACCTAGGTTGAAAGATAACAACATGTTATCAGTGATGCTTGAATCTCTACATTGGGATCAGTTCTCTGTTCAGAAAAGCGAAACTCTTAGATGTTTGTTTGAAAAGCATATGTTATTTTTACAACTGTTGCCTCATCTAATAAATTTTATACATTTATGGTGTATGGTATGTTGTCAAAGATTGCAATAAATACTGAATAATCTCACTTTTGTATGTATTTTGAAGTTGATTTTATACGATCAAGCAATAAAAGAATAGCTACCAAAAGCTAAGGAAAGTCAAAAGAGAGTAACAGAGCTAGACAGAGATAAAGCTACACACACACACACACACACACACACACACACACACAATTGTCCCTTGGATATATTTGGATGCCAGATTTATACCCCTAACTCAGTAGTCTATAATAAAAAGCACTATTGGCAACTAATGTTTATGTCACCCCAATTTAATACCTGATTATTCTAATCCAGAGTCAGAGTTTTAAGAAATTAGAACTCTAGAAGATAATTAGATAATGAGGGTAGTACTCTCCAAAATGAGATAAGTGCCATTATAAATGAGACAAAACGGAACTATATATATATATATATATATATATATATATATATATATATATACTACATGAAGACATATCAAGAGACCTGAAATCTAGAAAGAGTCCTTACCAGATCCCAACCCTGTTAACACCCTTACATTGGGTGTATAGCCTCCTGCATGATGAAAAAATACCTACATTGAGGTCAGCTGGTCCATGGAATTTGTAACCTGAATTGACATAGTAACAAAGCTACCTGCCCTAGACTTTGCCATTGTTAGAGACAGAAGTTTGATCTTTCATTCTGGTTTGTAAATGGTAGTCACCATGCTATGCTTAGGACCTTATACTCCTGTTTCCTTCCTCTTATTCTTCTGGAATCACCAAAGCTCAGCCAAAATCTCCTCCATAACATGACTCTGTCCACTGAAGTCAGAGTCATGGGTCTAATGTACATTTCCATTCATTCCTTGTTTCTGTTTAAATCTTTATAGACTCCATAGACTCTTATAAACTTACTAGTATAGTTTACCTCCATATAGGTATCAATTAAAGTTCATTTTTGTGTGTTTTCACCCTGTTCTCTGTATCTAGAAATCTTGATTTTTTTTTTTTTTTTTTTTGCTGTTTATGTTGCTTAAAACCTTACCTTTCATTATGACAAGTCTCAAATGTTAGCTCTTATTCAGATTTCCTTAAAACACTGCACAGCTTCCCTCCCTGAACTCACACAGAATGTTTTACTAGCAGTGACATTCATCACATTCTGGCTTATCTCCTCAACCCTGGCATACTTCCTTTATTCCTCCTTCTAGCTCATAACTTCCTCAAAGGCACTTATTACATCCCTTAAAGCTTCAAATGGGATAAAACGAATGGCAATAATCACACCAGGAATTAAGCTCATTTATTTTGCAAAGCAGCAGCCTGTTGTCAAATACTAACCCTCTCTCTCACAGCCCTCGTAAAAAGAATGGGAAAGCATATAAATGAAGTAGCACACAAGAGGAACATACAGTGTGAGCAATTATGCCAATTTCTTTTATAGGAAGAACTCAGCTGAGATAAACATGGAAGCAGATTATTTACCATCCATGGTTTTCTTTGCCAAATTCTTTTACATTTTTCATTAAAAGAGCTCAAGTAAGGTAAACAAAAGTAGCCCTTGGGAGGAATTAACATAGAAAAAACTGCTTATCTCTGAGATATATCTATTTGTGTAAATGCTTCCTCTGGGACCCATTGTTTATGTTTGCGCACCTGCCCAGAGATATCTCCAGGTGTGTCAGGTCACCCCAAACCCTTAGCTTCTAGGGAAGGTGAAGAGGACAAGTCAGATAGGAGAAACTTACCTTTAGGGCATCCTGTGTGTCATCCAGGCAGTAGACTCTAATGCTGTACTCCAGGGAAGAACAGCAGAGGGGTCCAAAGATGGCCAGTTTCAGGCGCTTGGCTGCTGCTTTGGTGGTGGACTGCCCAACCAGGGTATAGGTGCTGAGGTTCTCAGTGAGGATGTGGCAAGCTTCTGCATCCAACTGAATGTAACAGGGGGTTGTGAAGTTTTCCTCTCCCACTACCACGACATCCTGGGAATAAGAGGGAAGACATGGTTATGCTGCCAAGGGCATGTGCCAGCCCCCATGGATGTTTCTGAGAATTTGTTGTTTTGAGCTTTCAATATCTTATTTAATTAAAAAGTACAAATAGTTGAGGTTCCACCATAGCATCTCAACTTTTCCCAAGAATCTATATTTAATAGTAGAGAAATTAAAGAATTAAGACATTATATATTATCACTGAACTTTCTCAAAACTCAAACTACAGTTAATTTTTCAGAATACTGTATTTTCTCCTAAATAATCTCAGCTCTCAGAGTCTCCACAAGGTGAGCTATGGGAAGTAGACTGAGTTATGCTTTTCTGATTTTTTTCTCATGTAATCATTCAACAGTTTATTATTTTAGACTAAAAATATTTAGTAATATATAAGTGAAAGTGATGATTTTTGTGAAAATAACTGCCAATTCAACCATATTTTGATTTACTCATATATCTTAAGTTATAATGCTAATGAAGAGAGAGAGTCAGGCTATTAAGCTACAGGTCAATGTTCCACATACTCCCAGTAGTGTAGATAGGGTAGAAGGTGATAAATACTGAAGACTGGGCCAGTAGAGTGTGTGGCTGGGTTAAGAATGCAGTGGCCCCTGAACTCAACCAATCTGACAGGAAGTTCAGAGCCAACAGAGTCATTATTTATCACAGACAAATACACATTCAGATTTTTATGTATTCTCCCTACTCTTAAGTATTCTTAATCTTAATTCAGATTAAGAAGAAATTTTTATGTGAGAAATAAAACATGTGCATGAATACAATTCTCTCTCTGAATTGGGCAATTCCCCTCACAGGGCAGAAGTCATTTCTACAATGCCTTCTACTGTGTCCCAGTGGGTCTGACTCATGGTAAGTGCCAACTACTAAAAAAAAAAATAAATAAATAAGTGGTTGAAATTTAGTCTCTAGGTCTGGATAAAGACATGAAGTAGCTGCTTCAGTGATACCTATTGGTTATGCCTTATGATATCATCTGAGATGTTATGAGCTGTATTTTAAAAATATCATTGAATTGATATTTAAAGTGAATATAAAGGAATCTTACACTGATGAGAAAAGCATCTCAAGGCCTCTGAGTTTATTCTAGGCCCCAGGACAGTGAACAAAGAAGGACCTGAGGAGAAAGGTTCAGCAAGTCTGAAAGATGTGGCTAAGTGTGGACACCACCACCCTGGCCTACTTTGCAAGAGTTTCATGAGAATGTTCCTTGTACTTTTCTGGACTCTTGAATTCATCATTCTACCATTGTCAGTATAATTTAGCCCCAGAAATGAAAAAGGCATTAAGCAGAGAGAATCTTGCAAACACTTAAGATAGGGTTTTATATATTTTTTGATAGTTTAAAGCTTAGGTGAACTTATAGTGAGGCCCATTAAGTCTCTTAAAAACTCTAGTTAAAGATAGCTCCAAATTGAACCTTAGACTTGAGGTGCTCTGATAAAGATTCCCTCATACAGTCAAATGTAGTCAATGTTCATAGAAAGGAAAACTCTTGCTAGTCCCAGAATATCATGTTTCACCGCTAACTCAGTTTTCCTAAAATATTACAGCCTTAAACTTTCATTTATATCTTTATTTTTTTTTGCTAAAAATACCAAAAGTAATTATATTATAACTTCACAGATGCATATGTAAATTTTATATAAATATACATTTATACTATCATTTACATATGTATTTGATAAAGATATTCTTGAAAGACAGATGCTAAGTGAAGAGTTGTGATGTAAGTTCTGATGATCCCCAACACCTTCCCTAACATGTAATGCCTATTCTCCAAACAGCACATTACCTGGGCCTTCTGAGTATCATTTTTCTGTGAACTCATTTTGAACATCCCCTCCTTTTGCCCATCAGTCAGAAGATTCTGACTTTTCTCCCTCATTTTAAATGTGAGCTAAAAGGCTGTCATAATTTACTTTAGAGATAAAGGTCTCCATTTACTTGCACCAATGATGGACTTGGGTGCCATGTTTCTCCCACCCACTCACCTCCCACTGGCCCTGTACTGTCTGGTTTTTGAGCTGGATCTTCCAGTCCTCAGTGTTGGGGTCTGCACAGTGATGCAGTGTGAGGATGACAGGGCGGGTCAACAGAGCTCCAGAAGGCCCACAGCTCACCACTGGGGTCAGTAGGGTCTGACAGTCTTCCATGGGGGGCCTGCGGGGAAAGCAGAGAAGCACACCTGTGACATTTCCATAGTATTAATTCACTGTGTGACCACTGAGATATAAAGTTGGATAAACAGTTTAAATCCCTTCCTCCTAACACCTGGGGGTGGGTGGGTAAGACAGAAATAAATGGAAGTCATGTTCTTTACAGTCAGGCTTTCATCTTGTAAGACTGGAGGTCTTTCTGACAGCAGTGCATTTGCCAGCATCTCTTTGATCCTTGTCCTCAGACACAGGGCTGCCTCGGATAGTTTCCTCTGAATTCATGCTCTGATACTTTCAGGATGGAATGAGAAAGAACAGGATCCTTATGAAGTTACATAAGCAGCTTTTCTGATAAGTCTCACCACTGGGCTCCCAGTGTTTTAAATACTTTGCTGTTTTCGGGGCCTAACTTAAAAAATACTTCAAAAAGCTTACTTCAGAATGAGGACACCCTAGAGCTAAACTTAGTCCAAATGACTTTCAGGCATAATTCAGGCTAGTATAGCACATTCATTCTTTCAAATATGAGCAGAAAGAAGTTAAAATGAGATCACATCACTTCTGTATTTCATATGCAAAATATCTGGTCAAAAGGGACTCAAAGAACTATTTCTCTCCCTCTCTCTTTCTCTCTCTCCTCCCTCCCCTTCCCCTCTTCCTTCCTTCCTCCTTCCTTTCCTAACCTCTGTCAGTTTGTTTACATTCCTAAACAATGAGCAAATAGACTAATTCGTTCAAGCTGCCAATTAGTATGTGAGGAAGTCATTGCAAAGTTCCTGAGGTTGCCCATCTATCTCACAACTCACAAGGGCTGTTTTGTGATTAGACTAAAGGAGTGTTTCCTAAGATTTCTCAAGTTGATTGGCAGAAGAGTATGGCTATAGGAGTCAGAGGCCCATGAAATTTTAGGAGGATCTTCATCGCACTCCTCCCCAGAACAAGAGGCATATGACAACACAACTGGCATGTGGTTAGTGCCTTAGTCGTATAAAATTTGGTTACTAGAATATTATTTATTTATTACCAATTCATATTACAATCCATTAAAATAAACACAATTGCCTTCTAGGCAATTCTTTCCATATATCCTTGACCTGCTAACTAGCCTACTTTATATCATGTTTTTAGAGATTATTTTAGCATCTTCTCCCTTAAAGAACATTCTCAAGTTTTCTAATGTTATCTGATGAGCAAGGATTCTGCTTCACAACTTAGATTTCTTTCTTTTAAACTTCATCAGGAAGTTATCAGTGATTTGGTGTCTCATTAAATTGGGCATCCTGAAATTAACCTAAAATGTAAGTGTACTACTATTTTTTTTTAACTTATATAGATGTAGTCACATGTCACAAAATTATTACATTAGGTTATTCTAAATCAAGTAATAGTTTTTAAATATTATGTACCAGGCTTTAGTTAAGAAGGGAGGATGGAGATACTATTATTAAATCTCCTTCATAAAAGTTTGTAGTGAACAACACTGGAAGCTAAGTCATTTATTGTCATAGCCCTCAAATATTACTAATATAACCGTCCTTAGGCTATGTCAAGTCTATATAGTTTTGTGTTTGTTACATGGATTTTGAACCTAGATATATTTATATTTTAATTTTGCTTTATTAGATACAGTTCTTAATGTGATGCCATTCATTTCTTCAAATATTGTTTACCTCTCACAGTCTCCTGTCCTTCATAAAATGTATGTCTGCCATTTTTATGTTAGTCATACTCATCAGCATCATTGTAGCACAAGAATAAGACCTTTTCAAGGTCACCACTTGAAGCCTCTCTCTCATCAAACATCAATACCTTTGAGCTATTTAGCTCAACCAAATATAAATCCATTAAAATGCACATCTCGGTGACATTCTTCTATCTTATTCATGTGGACATTTAAAAGGGCATCTCAGATTCTTCCATAATTGCAGTGGCTACCTGAAATTGATTTGTCTCTTGCTGTTACCTATAGTTTATGTTTTATTTATCACATCATCTAGAAGTTAGTAAATATCTATGTCCTATCCTCATCTAGTGCTAAATAAATAAACAGAGATGAATGAATGATGGCAGCTATTATTATTTTTAACTTTGTTAGAAGATAATTCTTTATAGATTTATTATGATAATCTATGTGCTTAGCTGGTTTTAAGGATGCCTGTCTACAGTTGTCTTGGACGATAAAGATGTCTATATCTAGAGGAAATGACGGGCAGGGCTTCCTCTAATTCAGAAAGACTCCATTTCCCCATGTTTAGTGATCCTTTTCTAAAACTGAGTAGATAGCACCTGACCTGCTTGAAAATACTCTGGAAACTTTATCTCAGGAAAGTAACTCAAAATTGATGATGATTTAGAACATGCCATTGTTGTGACTGATGAACTTTCTGTGCCTTCCATCAGTACTGATGCAACAATGACAACTGACATGATAACTCATAACTGGAGCAAAGCATTCAAGCCTTCACACTGGCCACTTATTGCCATCCCTGAAGCCTACAGCTTGGTCTTTATTGTCCTTAAGAATATCTCACTCTCATTGCTTCCTTGAGGTTGTACCAGGACCTCACCAACTTCTGTCTCTTCCTTCTATTCCCCATTTGAAAGCCTGAAACAAGTTGTGCTTACTTACAGTCTTTTAATATCCTGAATAGCATGTTTCCTTTATTAAACCTTTAGTTTCCTAGGTACCTGGGAGATGTACTTATATTTGGAATCATAAGGTTTCTGGCAATAGCTTGAGACTTCAGTTCTATCACTTCTACCACTTTGGTTTTCATTTTCTCTTAACACAGCATGTTTTCTTCCCTCTTCTAAATTTCCCCTATAAAACATAAGGGAAGCTTTGCTTTCATTCTGTCATGATTAATATTATACTAGGTGCCTTTGGCAATGACTTTATTTTTGCCTAATATAACTTTTCCTACTAGGAAATAAATAAACCTGCAATGGCTGTTTTTCTGAGGCCTGCTCCTACCATTTATTTACAAGTGTACCTTGAGAACTGAGCAGTCATGTTCACAGGGAGGGACCTCAAGTGGATGCATTTCAAGTGGCCTTTAGTAAAGAGCTGAGGTGAGGATAAGCCTAACTGGCAGGCTGGTGTCAGCAGCCTGTGCTTGAAGAAGGAAGGTGGGTTTTCTCTTACTGCCAAGGGATATAAGAAAGAAAAAGAAAACTCCTGCTGCGTTGAGGAACATCAGTTGGACACTACACACCCCTGGCATGCTGTATTGATGGGCACTGCTCTTGGAGGAGGGAAACCAAATCAGGGGAGGGGGAGCAAGGCCTGAAAGGTGTCAAAAGAATTAATTAACTCAGTGAGGTGCAAAAATGTAATGACTGGGGAAGTGATGAAGTTGAATTTGTAATGAGATGAACAAAAAAGAAATTAAAAGTCTCATGTGATTCTGAGATGAAGAAATTTGTAGAAACTGTAGGCTGTTTCCACCATATACAAATGGAGGGACTGGCTTAACTAAATTAAACCACAGGTAAGAAGTGTCTAAATTCATATAACCATTACTTACATAAAGGGAGGGTATCCAAAATACATAGAGCCAAATCATAGAAACTACATGTAAACCTCATCTATGGCTATGTAGAGAAGGAGTTCAGCCTATTTATGTCCTATGAGATATCTGAGTTACTCAAGCAAACAGTCTGTACATATTAATTGCAGATGATAGGGGCATGAACGCAGAACAAGAATTAGCACAAGAAGCAACAATAAAGTAGAAACCCAGCAAAGTTCAATAATCAAAATTCTTAAAAGTATTTCAAAAGCAAACAAGCAAAAACAAAAACCTAATAAGGATGAAATTATGTTAACAGCTGAACAGGTCTCTGTGCCCTTAGGACAAAGTTCATGAGGAGGAGAAGGTGATTTTCTATCAGAAAAAAAATTTCAGTCTCAGCTGCCTATCAGTGAGAAGACTGTGTACACAGAACAGCATCATAAATAACCCTCTTGTGGGCAAAAGCATTAGCTGCTCATGTACATCTCTAAGGTAAGTGTTCATGTGACCCCTTTCCAGAGGAGGGAATCAGAGCTACTAACACACTTACTTGAGGACAATACAGGGCTAATGATTAGCACTATGAGTTTTCACATACAAATTATTTAGCCTCTTTCACACTGGTGTGTTTGGGGTTGCTTTCCACAAGCTCAGGAAGTTTTGAAAAGGATCTGCCTCCACCAACCTCTATGTGCACATAAGGCGCCTTCTGTGAATCTACCCCTTTCTGACAGGTCCTTCAGTGTGACAAACCCACCCCAGGCTCAGCCTCTTTCTAAAGCACACACCTTCCTACAGAATGGACAAACATGAAATATTTGCACTTTCTGCTCCTGACACGGAATATCTAACTTCCTATCAAAAACTCAATTGAGAAAACACACACAAATACTTTTTCCTATGCAGTAGCTTTTCTTTTTCCTCCTTGTCTTCAAGAGAGACATACTCCATTCTCTCCAGCCCAATCCAGTCCAGAAGCTTTATGCAGATGTACTGTTCCTTCTCCTAGCACACCACATCACAAGTTACCACATCACTCTTTAAAAAGAAGTGCTAAACCTGTGTCCTTAAGCTGTTCATAAACTTCCTA
Organism: Sigmodon hispidus; assembly: GCA_004025045.1. NCBI lineage: Eukaryota > Metazoa > Chordata > Mammalia > Rodentia > Cricetidae > Sigmodon > Sigmodon hispidus. Next base: position 99,195 of record PVIH01003206.1, on the reverse strand, counting down.
TGGCTCCCCACAGTTTACAAATAGAGTCCTGTTCACTTTCACATTTGGGATTTCTGAACAGATTGTTCCTTTTGAATTGGCTGGTTGAAGGAACTTCCAGGCTGGTACTGGATATGGAGAAAAGGGAGAGCTTTACTCTCAGATCTCAAGCCATCTTGTCTTCAAGAACTGATAAATGATGTTGCCTTGGCCTCAATGAGATTTTTTTTTTTTTTTTAAATTCACTCTGGAAACAAGATAAAAGGAGCCAGTTTCTACATAAGCCATAGAAATTGTATCCATAGGGGAACTGAGGCTTTGTGCTTTCCCCAGAGCTCTAGAAAGTAGGAGAGGAAGAAATTCCATCCCAGCTTTTCAACTTTTTAGTTTCTTTGGTCAGACATGGTTTGTCCCTTCTCTGGCTCATTTAGGCCACACATCTGTCACTCTGTGCTTTGCATAGAGCACATTCAGTAATGATAAGGCCCCATTTGTCACATTCACTATGCCACATGTAATTAAGTTCACGCCTCCCCTCAGACAACTCACATCAGCAGATGACCAGCTGGGTGCCGTCCAGCTGGAAACACACTCAGTTCTGGATGCAATAAAAGAAGTCAAAGAGAAAGTGGAGAAAAATGATGTTCACTGTTCTGCCACAAAAGTGTTAGTGGCACTCATCTCCTGAATTTTCAGAACATTTTCATCTGTATTATATAAAGATCAGAAAAGTCTTCATTGAGCAACAATGAGTGTTTCCAAAAATGTAAGATAACGAGAAGGAGGAGGCTAAGTCTATGGAGTACACAGAAGGGATGTCATCTTGGAAAGTGAAAGAGCTCTGGGGTCAGGTGAACCTGGGTTGTATTTAGCCCTGCTCCATCACTGTGGAAACTTGATTTCCAGGGCTTCAGTTTCCTCACCTTTAAAGTGGGTTTCATCATAATGTATAGAGTTTCACTAAGACAGAAGCACATATTGTAGGCAAATGGATAGATTTGGAGAATATCCTCCAAACCCAGAAAGATAAGCAGGGGATGTACTCACTCATTAGTAGACTTTAAACAAAAAGCAAAGCATGTACAAGCTGCAAACTACAAACACTGAATAGATTGGGATCTGAAACACCTTGGAGCCCATTTCCTCCAGAGGAACACCTGACCCAGTCTTGATGTTGGGGTGAGGAATGCGGATCTGCCTGGAGTGGATGCTGAACTAAGCCACATTGGGACCTTGGGACCTTCTGCTCTTGCTAGGGAGGTAATAAAGTGATAGGGAGAAGAGAGAGTGACTAGGAGGGGTGGGAGGGGGAAGGGAGTTTGAACAAGGGGATACATGGATAAAAAATATGAATACATTCATAATAAAAAAATTTTTTAAAAGGAAAAAAATTTAAAAAAAGAAAAAAAAAGAGTATCAAGAACAAATACCAGAAATAGTTTATTTTGCTTCTCATTCTGAAGAAAACTTGCACTGTATCCGCACAGGGTAAAACATCTGTGTTTTATTAAAAAATTAGTGGTGCGAGAGCCTCTCATTTATCTGAGAGGTCATCTCATGTTCTATATTTGGTTCATAGTCTCTGGTGGGTATTTTTTCCAGTGTGTGTATGTGTATGTGTGTGTGTGTGTGTGTGTGTGTGTGTGTGTGTGTGTGTGTGTGTTCATATGTGTTCATGTGTGGAGGCTAAATGTGGATGTTTGGTATTTCCCTCACTGCTCTATACCTCATTTTTCTGAGACACACTCTCTCACTGAAACTGAAGCTAGACAATCTGTCCAGATTGGTTTGCTCAAGCCCCCTGGGGACCTTCTGTCTCTATTTTCCCAGTGTTAGGATTATGGATGTGTGCCACTATGCCTGTATGTGGGTGCTGGGTATCATTCTCAGTCCTTTATGCTTTCCTGACAAACTTCTTACACACTACACCATTTCCCCACCCCATCTCCTGCATATTTTGTTTTGAGATCTTGAACTTTGTCCACACACATGACTTCCAAACTCAATAGAATAATTTCTATTAAATTAAAGTCAAAGGCAGTGGAACCTTAAGGAACAGGTGTTTGGCCTTATCAATATTCTATTCCCTCCTCTCTATCCAAAATGTACAATCCCTGTGCTAAGGCAAAAACTTTGAAAGAATGGGAAGGAAAACGAGGAGAGTGGGAGAGGACAAGTCAAACTGTGGTCCAAGTATGGCTTCGGCATTAGTTGGAGATGATGGTGATAACGTGGATAAAGGATGTCAAGGAAACTGCATGTCTCTGTGGCAAGAGATGCAAGCCAGTTCTCAGATCTACCATCAAAAGCATTGAGGGAAGCATCTGTTTAATGCTCACCTTGGATTAGGACAAGAGAAAATAAAATAAAATGAATCTGTCTTGGAGTTTGTTAATTGCTTGTCTTGCTCCCAAAGCAGGGAGCCCTAAGGATCTGTGAATGTTGCTCTGCACTAGGGATAAAAATATATACATTTGAAATAGGTAGATACAGACCTTTCAAAAATTTTCTGTGGCTCAAATTTAAGGCATAAATATTGTGCAAGGATTCACAGTTGCTTTTTTTTTTGTCCTTTTTGTTTGTTTTTAAACTTCTTAGTCTGACTGACTTTCTCTCTCTTTCTCTCTCTCTCTCTCTCTCTCTCTCTCTCTCTCTCTCTCACTCTGTGTGTATGTGTGTGTGTGTGTGTGTGTGTTTGTGTGTGTGTAGGTGGAAGAATATTACCAGAGGGGGAAAATGTTCTAGGTCATTTTGTTATAAATAACTGTGTCTCCACCGGGGTGCATAACAAAAGAGCTTTTTACTTACCAAAGTAGGGAACTACAAAGAGCTGGCTTCCTAAGGATCTGAGCGGGGAGTAAAGTGCTTGAGGATGATCACCTGGTCTGCATTTCTTACAGAGACTCTGCTCAGAGCCAGACCTGAGGATGCTTCTTTTCGGGCCCAACAATCTTCCTTATACAACAAGCATCTCCATTTTCAGAAAATTTTTATTTTAAAGTCTCATAGTGTTTTTGAAAGTATTAATCACCCAGGCTTCTAGTGTTCTCTCTCTCTCTCTCTCTCTCTCTCTCTCTCTCACACACACATACACACACACACACACACATATGCACAAACATGCACACAAAGAACATTAATTTGAGAATTAATCAAAAAAGACAATCTCTGCTATGTCAGAAGCTAAACTAAAATTTAAATTTAGGACATCTAAGCTGTTCTTATATTTTTACTTAAAATAGGTACATATTGATTAATATGATACTTTAAAAAGATAATCATTTGATTCAGTATGGTTTTAATCAACACCAGGCTCATTTGGAAAGTTCTAATTATAAAATGTAAGCATAAGAAGGCTGATGACTCTTATGCTGGAGGAGTGTTATAAAGGGCAGAATCTGTCCACCAGAGGTGTGCAAGGCTGAGGTGGAAGGGGAATATCAGGGGTTGGGCTAGCCTAGACTCAGAAGACCATCTCTGAAGCTAAGGGCTATCCACTTTTTTTTTTTTTTTAAACTTTATTTATTTTATTTATTTGCCTTGGTGTTTGCCTGGAACTGAAACTACGGACAGTTGTTAGCTGCCATGTGGGTGCTGGGAATCGAACCCAGGTCCTCTGGAAGAGCAGACGGAGCTCTTAACCGCTGAGCCATCTCTCCAGCCCCAGGGCTATCCACTTTTATGTCTACTATGGCTAGATTCTTGACCCAAATCACAGAATACCAGCAGATCTACCTAAATCCAAGCATTTCTTTGGACAATCGATGAATCATGGTTTGGTCTATATTTTCCTGCTAAAGAACCATGTGTCTGCTGAGCTCATAACAAAGCTCTCAAGCATTCCCTCCACAATCAAGATATGCAGTGCCTGAAGCTTCAACAGGAAAGAGAAGTGAAATTGGACATTTTTTTTTAAATAGGTCTAGACTCAATTGTATGTCACTAAAGACAATATATATTTGATCTATCATTTCTATTGCACAACTCTCCTCCAAGTAAACATTGAGAAAGTCAAATAGATCAGAAAAAATACATATTTACCTCATATTTTCTTTCCTGTGTACAGTCACATACATTTCGTAGACTCTCCCTTGGGGAATGGCCCCAGCCGGAATCAGCAAGCTTACTCCTGAATAGCAAAAAGAAAAAAAAAAAAAAAAGAAAAAATATATATGTATACACACACACACACACACACACACACACACACACACATACACACATACTGTTTAAGACCTATAAACCAAAGGACACTTACAGAATTCTTTTACAACAAGCAAAAGGGAATAAGATTTTGTGCCCATGAAGCACAGTCTTTGCATTTTCACTAAGCCATGCAAAGGATCTAGCTTTCCTCCTTCTTGCTGGCCTTGCTTTCCACCACAGCTCCCTCCGAACTGTTATGGGATTACTAAAGAGTGATGTCATTTTAAAAGTTCCTGTTTTATTTAAGGAATAGACAGATGGTTCCACTGTTGTTTTTCTTGTAAATTGTGGAGAAACCAAAAACTGTTATTAAAATTTTAAACAGCTGCAATGATGCATTGTTTTTGATTTAAAAAAAAAAAGTTCCCCATGAAATTCAGAGTCAGGGAAATGCTAACCTCAGCCATATCAGAAAACATTTCCCCCCTGAAGTATCTGGTGAGTATCAGTGTTATTCCACAGCAGAGCTAGAGATTAGGAGAATTTATTTTATTACACATAGCTCTAGGAAATGAGCAAGAATATCTCACTTAGCTGCAGCCGTCAGAGCACTTGTCATTTGTTGATGATTGGTGGCCAAGATAAGGGTTAATGGTATGAGCCGTTTGAGAACTGGACAGTGGGTGATATTGAAACAATTTGAGCTGGTGTCACTATCTCCTGAAGATGGCTCCAAAAACTTAGTAAAATTTTTTATTTATGCAAATGGAACAAGTTCACAGGTGATAATCATGATGGTGGTCTATGGTCTACCTTCTCATAACTCCAGGCTGGTATTATAGATCAGCACTATAGAGAGGGACTTGGCTATTTTTGGATCAATTTTTTCATTCTGATGAAATGCACCCTAATTAAGTGCAGTAAAAATGCATAGACTGTCTTTGTGAGGACAGTGTCTGGCACTTCTGTGACATCAAGAAAATAAGTATCCTTGAGTAACACGTAATTACTTGACATTAAGTAGAATGTACTCAATGAGACAAGGTAGTGAGAAAATTTGCCCAAGTCACTTTAAATCTCAGGAAAAAGGACTAGAGAGCTGAGGGGTTTAGGGGTACAGTTATTCAAATATATTTACCAAACTCTACCTGTGAGGACATTGAACCATGGCATTCTTAAGATGGAAAGGGCAGCTATGGCATCAAGGAAGTGGAATGTAGTGTTAATGTAAGCATGGGTTATGGAGGGAATGGAACTGGAACAGAAGGGTAAATGTGCAGCAATTTAGACACAGAGTTTATTTTTCAATTAAATCATACAATCAATCTTGATCTTTGCTATTGAGATAAGAATTATAAATGGAAAAAATAATTAGGAAACAACTTTATTGAATAAAATAGTCTAAAGTTTATTTACAACATGCTAGCTTCTCCCTTCCATTCTAAGAAGACTTCTTCATAATTCATATATTGAAAAGTGTTGGATGTAGAAACAGAAAAAAAAAACAGAACTAAATGAGTATCATGGGAGAAAGTACTTTTCATGGATGACTATAATTTTTAAATACTATAAGATAGGATATGTTTGGCTAGGTATTTAATGGGCTGTCATCAACATCATGATTTTAAAGAGCATTGGATTTATGGGAAAAGAAAAAATTCTCATGTAACATGATTTACTTTTGTGTACTTATACAGAAAAGGGAAAATAATTTTCTGCCAAACAATTTTAACTTTATTATAGGACATTTTCAAAAAGATGAAGTAAGGAGTTATCAATGTATTGAAGTAGGAAATCAGTAAGAAAAACTAAAGACAGCTTCACATTTGGGCTACGGATTCCTGTGGTTTTGCATTTACTCATATACATATAAACACACACATATATGCAAGTACTTATAATTATATCATATAGCATGCATCTATTTATTAGTAATAAATATATAATAATTATATAAGATAATAAAAGATATGTTACATATGCAATATAATATATTAATATATACTACATAATTATAAATGACATTAATATGTCAATGAGAAATTAATTTTATTATATGATTGAAAATTTCACAGACTTGTTCAAGAGTTGGGATATGCTTTGAAAGTAGTCATTAGTTGTCTTATGTTCTGTAATTGCAAGTCTATCATTATTAATGAAAATAATAATGACAGCCGCTGACTTATTAAGTCTTCTATGGAAGACCATTGTGTTTTTTATTCTTTAGACATTGCTAAATCATATAATAAACTTAAAAATAAAACTACTAATATATAATGGAGAAAGTTGAGACTTCAGACAATAGATTTTAGACTGGAATAAACATCTTACAGATAATTTCTGATTAAATGTTGCACTGATTTTGTGTCTATTATGTAATATTTTCAATCATTTAGAAAGTAGTTTTCTAAAATACAGCTTTCTTGAGAAAACTGGACCAAACCAACTGATTGCATTTTCTAATGAGTTGTTTTGAACTACAGGAACTACAGTGAGGATTCCTGGGTCGACTGTGCCTTCAAGGTGGTCGGTGCCAGTTCTGAACTACACCTAAGCAGAAAGCTTTCTCCAGAGGAACTAAATTTAGAATTGCTTGGATGAGGTAAGTGGATTTGTAGATTTTGTATGAGTAACACTTGATATCTACTAAATGAAAACGTAAGTTAGACTGTATCTAACATGACAGTTTCAATAAAAACAGAGGTAAGATTTTAAAGACTTTAATATAATCTCAAGCTGCACCTTTGTCACTTAGCTACTTAAGAATTACCTGAGTTAGGAATGATGAGGTGACCCCCAAGGGAGTTGAAGGTGCCAAATGCTGTGCAGGATGGGTCAGTCTGTCTTGCAAGACTCTGATTCTTCAGGTTAAGAGCCTCATTCTCTAGCAAGGATTGGGTCATTTGGGGTGACAGCTTGGATGTGAACTCAGAGAGGTCATCCTGGGGAGTGACAGCACCTGAGGTATTATACACTTTGATTTTCAAGTTGGGCAGTGGATCCAGAATTGGAGAATTGGTCATTGGAATTTTGTCCGAGACATCATGCAGGGCATAGACAGGTCCCCTGTACATGGCTGCAGCTGAAGTGAGGTCTGGGGGGACTGCCAGGAGATCTGAGTCAGAAAGAGAAAAGAATTCCATTTGCATTCTCTATTCAGTTCATGCTAGATTAGTGAGAAACCACTTCATACCTTTAAGTTAAAGAAAAGCCCCTCTGCTCACAGTGCAGGAAGAGAGATCAAAGCCCATGGTAAACAGGGCAAGCATAGTGTCAGCATCCATCTTGTTATTGTTCATCGACTGCTAACATCGCTCCAATATTCTGGTCTAGGTCTAATCATGACACTTAGGGTATTTGGCAAATTGAATAGATTAGAAAGAACAATAAGAGCTACAGAGTCACTATTTGGTAATGGTTTTGCTTGCCTATGCTAAACTTGGATTCATCTATACATCCTTGTATTAAAATCATTATAAGAGGGGGGAAAGAGACCAGAAAAGAAAAATCAATGAATCAATGTACTTGTTCTTTCAGATAGATGTTAAGAAGCAGGACAGAGGTAACTGTCAGAAAAGCAAGCCAGAAATGATCTGTATATCTCATCAACTCTGATTTACTATATCAATGATTTTATTTCTATAAAGAGAATCCAAAATCTCTTCCTTAACTCAGCTTCAAGCTCTACTTAGATGACACCAGTGTAACTGAATTTGAAGCTATGCAGCCATCCTGTGTATAACTCATAGGGCAGACAGCTTGCTGACCTTGTCTGGCAGCCTTGATGTTCACAGGCTGAAAGCCGCCATTGAGTGCTGAGGAATCAATGATGTCAGACTCAAAGTCACGGTGGTTCTTCCGGTAGACAAACAGGGCCACTACAACAGTGATCGCCAGACAAACGGTGACAGCTATCACAATCCCAACATAGAGCGCAACATCGTCTGAGTCAGGAGCGGCTGGAAAGAGAACATGAACATCAGAGCAACTGCTTCTAGAAACTTCCCACAGAACACATATGTATTGCAGTAATTTTTTCAGACATTTACTGCCATTTTTATGGGTTAATTTCAAGTCTATTTCAAAAGCTATATAAAACCACTGTGGCTTTTCAGTGGAAAATTATCTCTGATTTCTTTTTCTTTCTCACTCTGCATCAATCCATCCACCCACTAATCTATCTTATAATTGGACAGCATAACAGACTATTTATTGCCAGGCATTTAACAAAACTGGAGCCCAAACCATCCTAAACCACAGGAAATAAAAATTTTATTACTCCTTTTAGGTAAAAAAAAAGTTTGGGTTGGTTTTATGAAATTCACTTATAGTTTAAAAATATCAACAAAACAAAACAACCCATAAACACTGTCAGAAACATCTGGTATGATGTTAGTCTGTATGTGGAATGAACCAAGATGTTTTTCTAGCTACCATTCCAGTCATAAAATTACTTCCTGTACACTCTTTTCTCTCCCACTTAAATCAGTGCAAGAATGGATGGGAACTATGGAACTATGCAATGTGGCCAGTAAGTGTAAGGTACGAACATGGTGGATTAGCAAGGTGCATTTTCAGAAGGTCAGATCTGGGCAGAAGCTAATGTGAGTCCCAGCTTATGATGCTGACACAGTATTATCTTCCAGAACCCTGAGCTACCTGGGGCCCCTTAGGAGCTTCCCACCTAAGCTTCTCATTCCTGGAATAAACTAAAGCTCCATAATGTGTTAGAGAGTAAAATGTCTTGGTCAATGATCAGATAGGCCAGGCTTCCTCAGGAGGTAGGAACACATTTGACCAATACAAGGTGCCATCCATAGGAGGCTATTTTAGGTAACGCAAAAAGAGAATTCTTATCAATGTTGCCTGATGCTCTGGTGGCATGAAACATGCTTGGACAGAAAGGTAGGTGACAGTGTAGGGATACATTGGGGTGAGGGGGATGGAGAGCCTTTCAAATCCATAGGTTTTGTGATCTAACATTTTTGAGAAGCTGTTACTCTTTCTTAAGACACAGAGCTCCATGGTTTCTGTGGGGAAACAACTGATCATTTTATCTGCCAGGGCTTCCTAGCAATTACCCACACTCTTGTGTCCCATTGTCTTTAATTTCACTGGCAGTTTACATGAATCTGCTGTTGGAAAGTGCCCTCTTTAAAAACTATCACCCTTCCCAGTATTTCAACTTTTCCATCAACCAAGACAATATTGACAGCATCCCTCCAGCATCCTAATACTCTCCATTATGTGAACACTGATTTTACAATGCTGACTCTACTTTACTGTGGGGTTTTATTGGAGATCCTATAGAAGTAATCTTAACTCTGGTCAGAATAGTATATCTAATCCTTAGTATTTCACTTTACTTATTTATGATTTATAGCAAACAGATCTGCATTTTCTCAATTTTTCCTTTTTTAGCACTTAAACCCTGCCCTTTATGTAAACCAGCCAACTTCATGATGTGTTTTCTCAGTGATGAGGAATCTTGCTGTCATTGGCAGACTGATAGCTTTTAAAGCTGGCAGCGACTTGAAATGACCCTTTCTTCTCTTCAGCATTGAAAATCTAATTTGCTTTTCATGTTAGAATACATTAGGCTCCTGTTTCCTGTGTGCACATCTGTGAGCCAACACAAGGCAAACTTGAACAGGGGCAATCATGTTAAAGGACTATTTCCCAGCATAAAACTCAAACATCAGACTTACAAGAAAATCCATATTCATTCTGGGTTCTGTGTTCAGTTGAAATGGGGTAAATGAATCCTTGAAAAGAAAAAAAAAACAATGAAACAGAAATGGGAACAAAATGAAATTAATGAAGGAAAACAAAATAGGAAGCATGAAAAAATGGTTTAATTAAAGGAAAAAGGAAAAGAAACCTGTGGTTCTTTAAATTTCTGGCTGTGTATGGAATTATGATTTTGTGCCCCCGTTTGCTCTGGAGCCTCACTGAGAATTAATAAGTAGGCAGATTGAATTTCAGAGCAAAAACTGGTCTCGAGTCACTAACTTTGGAGTGCTTAAAGTCTTTCTTTTATTGAGCATAAACTCTAATGGATCTAATTTATTTCAGACATCGAGAGTCATTAGCATAAGGAAAATCTTTTTTCCCTTATCCCTGCCATATGCTTTAATTCCCAGGACATGCTCAGAAGGCCCTGATCAGTTTTCTTTTTCTTTTTTATTTAATCATAGCAGCTTGCTTTTGGCTTCTCAGAACTAAAGCAGGCCTGTCGTCACTGGTCAAAGGTTAAGTACCCATTTATCCAGCTGAGCAGTGCTCACCTCACCAACATTTGAGATCCACTATTTGGATTTTTGGTCATTTCTTGTCCCTTTCATTTAATAGGAATCCAATCAAGACTGCCTGGGGACTGTATAGAGTGTCGATACAATGACAATTGGGTGTTTTGTTTTGTTTTAATTTGAAACCATTTGAAAATCAATTGGGCTAAGAGATTAAAGCTTGGTTATTTTAGGGCTTTAGAGGAATGTTTTACATTGGCAAGATAATAATTAATAATGTTATCACACTAAAAATGCAAAAGTAGCATGGTAAGGATTTTGTTTTCTTTTGAACGCATTCTGATTAGGAAACCAATGAGAATAATAACATAACACTAAAAATGCCAAAGCAAAGTGGAGGGAGATAGGCCCAAAATGAGTAAAAATGAGGACATAAAGTTTTTGAATGGAGAAAGCTGTGGAAAGAAATATAAGTTCAACTTATAACTGCACCCAGTGTTCCCTAAGATTTAATATTCTGCAGCATACGAATTAATCAAATAACGTAGCACCATTTGGATTAATCAAATGAAGATGAACATGAGCATGTAAATTAAACATTCCTAGTAATACTCAAGGGCAAAAACCTAGAGAGGAACCAGAAGAATCACAATTAATTAGTTGAAAGTAAAGGTCTGCAAGGCTTTAATGGTAAAGGCAACTCCAAATCAGGCTGTAGGTGTCTCTTCTGCAGCCAGCAGAGCACTCACTTCTCATCAGCTATTTACCTATTTGAGATTTAATTCCAGGGAAACTCACAATGCTACTTTAATGAAAGTGAGGCTTGCTGGAGCACAGATAGGTTTGCTCTGAATTAATATTTAATGCTTTATTTTAGAGCAATGATTGCAACCTCCTACTTGGTTTTATAAATATTATATTTCCTATCCCAGTTGTCAGAGTCCATGTATTAGTTTGGTTTTCATTTTTAAACATCTCTGTCTGGTAATAGCCTTTTTCCATGTAGTCTGTGAACTCAATAAAAGGACATCGGGGACAAACCAAGGCCTTAGAAACCCAAAGACTTAGGGCAAGCTATGAAAGAAGAGCCGAATTGAAGCCCTTCTTTGGGAAGTGAGGATACTATTCAGAGGAATGTTGGAAAACTATATTATTATTATTTGCATGTGACAGGACAAGGACATGAGTGTAAAACAGAAACTTGGAAATGTTCTGAAGACAACCTGAAAAATGTTGGTGAGCACTTCCAGGGACCTGCGTGAGTGCACAGGGACCCCAAATCTCATGAATGGAAAGTTTTAACCCAGAGGCAATGATTGGCTCTGAACCATAAAACAGGGTTCAGGTTTTCCTTGATGGCTTAGATTATAAGTTCCCAGTAGAGTCCTTGTTCTTGACAGGCAAAGAAAGAATAATTGAAATTTATAGATTTTATTTTATTTCTAACGCTCATATTTATTTAAATCTATTCCATTCGATAACTGTGGTTCTGAGATTTACATTGAGCTCCTGGAAAAGTATTATGAATTCATTCATTCATTCATTCATTTGTTCATTCATTCAACCATTTATTCAGCAGGTGTTGTGAACTCTACTGTATTCCGAGTCCTAATCTAGTTATGGTAGAAGCTTTCTTCCCACCCAGAGTTTTTCTTCTGGCATATACTTAACAGGAAATAAGTAAGTAAATGACATGATAGACAAGATCATTTTAAATATTGAAAGAGTTAATTAAAAGTCAAGCATACAGGCTGATGATGTAGCTTGGTTGTGGAAGGCTTGCCTATACAAAGCCCTGGGATTGATTCTCAGCATTGAATACATACAGCCTCAGGAGTGATAATATACATTAGTAATCTCTGTACTTGGGAGGTAGAAGCAGAAAGATCAGAGGTTCAAGGTTATAATCATCTACATTGTAAATTCAAGGTCAGCCTGGGGTATGCGAGATCTGTTTCAACATTATTATCTTCACCATTGTCATAACCATCACCATTATCATCCATAATATTGAAAGAAAATGTGTTCTGATTAGAGATATAAACAGCAGCAGATCATGTAGTACTACTGGTCTATACAAACAAGTTTTAATTTCATTACTAACAAAATTAAAACTATGTGCTTGAAATATGAAACAATGCACTTTGGATTCTTTGCAGAGAATGAGCTATAGAAGGAGCAGAACCACAGCATTTCCGTTAACACAAAGTTGGGAGATAGCTTTTAATATGTCGATATATTTAGTGAACTACTTTCATTTAATTTTTTTAGGGTAAAAGAAAATAAAAATCTAAACATCTCACTAACTCGCAGTTATTTCTCATAGCCAATTAGAACAAATGTTGACAAACTGTTAGTTTCATACATGAAAAAAACCCCTAAATCAGACCAATATTAAGTATGCTCAATGCCCTAATTTACTGTTATGGAAACACTGATAGAGTTTTGAAGGCAATTGAAACCATTTCTGTTTCTTTCTACACACCATGCTGTACACAAGAAACATGACAGTTAGGAGGCTGGGATGGGAGACTGCTGCACCCTGTAAATGAGAGAACACAGGAACATTTTCCAGAACTTATTTTTATGCTTTCCCATCTGATTTGTCTCTCCTGAAACAACAGGGGACATTTTCCTCAGTTAATGAGGTGGCCTTGCTGCGTGCAGCTCTAGCAATAATGAAAAACAAGTACAGCACAACACAGGATTGTTTTGTAGGATCACTTCAGAACCTAGTCCATATTTTAACTTCTCTGATTTTCCTTAACTTTTCTGATATCCAATGTAAAAGAAAATGAAAGAACACCAGGTATGCTGACCAATGCAGTGAACTTGGAGTTTATGGTCTTGAATTAGTCAGCCTGGGTGACTTCTGTTTGAATACCAACTCTACCATTTCCTAAGTAGAGAGAGGCTGGACAAATGACATCTTCCCCAAGTTTCAGTTTTCTAATCTGTGTAGGGGATGATAGATTTTTGTTTCCATAGCTGTAGAAGGGAGAAATTAAGCTAACAAAATGCTTATATAATCAATCAATAAAAGACTATAACAGTTATGACAATATTATGAAGGACAGTGTTGAACTGCACTGACATGCTGGGTTCTAAGGGAACATTGTATTTTATTTTATTTTTGTAGAGTGAGTGTGGTCTAGTTAATGAGTGACCTTAAAGAACTTGCCTGGATATCAGATCCCTGTTTCCTGCAGAGCCAAGGAGCCCAGTTTCTCTGAGAAGCCCTGAGTGGTGGCCCCTTTTAGGTACTATATACTCTTTTACCGTTCTCATTGAAAGGGCCTTGTGCTTGACCTTTTTGGCTTCTGGCAGCCATACAGTTACATGCTTCAGGAGCAAGTTTCCAGGAGCAGAGTGAAAATTGACACTGGCCTGATTTCTCGACCTGGAATGTTCCATTTTCAGGAAGAGATTTGAAAGGGGGCAGAGGTTCTGGCTTTTATTCTTTGTATTCTCACACTGTTTGGGGGCTTGTTTTGGCTTTTAGTAACAGAAGTCCAAGGATACTAAATGCCCTGAAATGAGATGAACATTCTTGGGAACAAAATGTACTCCATAGCCTCAAAGGCACTACATTCAGATTCTTATTTTCTCTGGTTATTACTTTCTTTCTTACTTTCTCAGAAGGCTTGTAGCAGGATGCAGTAACCTTAGCATCTGTAACAGATGGAGCCAGTTCTAGTGTAGGCTACTTATACTCTATAGCATCTTTAAAAATTAACTTTGGGGGCTGGAGAGACAGCTCAGCAGTTAACAGCACCGTCTGCTCTTCCAGAGGACCCGGGTTCGATTCTCAGCACCCACATGGCAGCTAACAACTGTCTGTAGTTCCAGTTCCAGGCAAACACCAAGGCAAATAAATAAATAAAAGTGTTTAAAAAAATTAAAAAAAAATTAACTTTGAACTCTTTTTTTTTTGCAAGTGAGTTTTATTATATCGGTTAATAAGGCTATAAAGGATAATTCCAGTAGTATACAAGTTTAATTTCAACCACGTAAAATTTGATTTTAGTCATTTATGTCAATCATGTTAGTACCTGAGTTAGTCTTGTCTTACTCCAGAGTGTCCCATTCAAATTTGTGTTGACACTAGACTTGGTCTCAACTACTATCACCCTACTCATTTTCTGGATAATGGCAGTAAAATGCCATCAGAAAGAAGTGACTCCTACTTTACTCAAGGTCATCTATTAGTTCTGAAATGGAACTGCTCTTATTTTGCAACTGATGTTCAAGTGGTTTAAAAATCAGAGTTCACATCCAACTATCTTAAAATGAAAAGAATTTTCTTTGGTTTCACATTTACATAACAACAAATAGTCTTTGTAAGCATGACCCATACCTGGGATCTGCACAGTTGCATGCACGAATGTAGACTGTTTGGTAACAGTATCATTTAGGCATTATCAGGAGCAGTACTATAATCTTTCCTCAAATGCAGTAATTATTTTTATTTTCCTAGTTTTTAAAGAAATGTTTGTTGTTAGTGAAGTATAAATATTAGATGATAAAAATAATCTTAGCCTTATGACTCAATACTTTGATGTTAACTTTTTATTCTATAGTTAATTATGGGATTAAATTAGTTACATTAATAATTAATTAATAATATCCTAAAATTATTGTAATAGCTAATTTTGATTGTCAACTTGACAGGATTTAGATTCACTATGGAAACAAACCTCTGGGTATATCTGTGAAGATTATTTTACATAAGGCAAATTAAGCTGGGGAGATTCAGCTTTAATGTGGGTGGGTAGTAGCATTCTACTCATTACCTAGAGTTACTGATTCAGATACACAGGCCAGTCTTCATCTTTTCAGTCCTGGGTCTATAGACTTGTGCTACTTTGTGGGAGTTAAGGATCAGTACCTAGGTTATCATGCCTGCACAACATTCCCCTAGCACCAGAAAAAAATCAAATAAAATGATAACCAGGAAAACCAGGCAAAAGAGCTCACATGGTAACTGGATTAAAAATGAGAAATATTTGGGCTTATATAGTGGCTCCAACATTTATCTGTGGGTCTCAGGTAAGTCAGTAGTTTATAGACAATGTTTTGATTTCTTTACATGATAGAACAATTATTAGTGGTAGTGAAATGATCCATCTATCAACTCAAGAAATTTTTAACTCCACTTAGTTATGTCTGACTTTGAAGAGTACAGTAGGTATATTCCAGCTATAGCCTACTGGTGCATCATTATGTTTAAACAGAGTAGAACTAAAATTAAAACTAATTTTTTTAACTATATAAAAAAAGCTATGATAATTTTATGCCTTCTAAAATTTGAGAACTCCTGACCCAAACTTAGGGATTATTTAAAAGGGAAGCATGTATGTAGATGCTGTGGTAATTAAAATTCTTTATATTTAAAAGCAAACTAGTAAAAATGGAGACACTATGATTTTCTAAGATTTCTTGCTTGCCTTCAGTTTACTTATTAATTATTCTCATCTGATATGATGTTGTTTGTATGACCTTAACATGTATAAATAGACTTCAGGATGCTACAAGACCTTTAGAAAAGAGGACTATTTTTTTTTTCCTTTGAGATGATGTGGCATCATAATTTAACAGTTCACAAGTATGTTGACTGTGCTCTTTGCAAAAGTGTGGTTCTTTTGTTTTTTCTATTTGAGACAAAGTCTTACTGTGTGGCTCATTCTAGTCTGCAACTCAGTAGGTAGCTCAATCCTCTTCAGTTTTCTTGCCTTACCCTCTAGTATGATGTGATTATAGGTATTATTCATCCCGCCTGGATCAAATTAATGTTTTCAAATCCCCCAATTTTAGTTTGTTTTGGTTTTATCTATCTATTTGACATATATTCACTAGAAAACTCCCCAAGACTTTTTTCTCATTTAGATCTGATCATTAGACTAATCTGCTCCAGGTGGACGTGCCCCTTTCCTTGACCTGGCTGCCTGATCATTTGCCAGTGATTGCACACCAGCCTACCATGTGGGATATTCACATCTCCATCACATTTCTTCTGATGCAAATTTTATTGTTAATTCTCAAGTGTGACTAAAAAATAAACATGCCCAGGTTCTTCTGGCCCTGCTTCCAAGTCAGAGCTTATTTTATAAAGCCACAAAAGCACTAATGATGTCAAAGGTCAGGTTTGTTACAAAAAACACATAAGGTCATTTACTACAACGTATCCATTCTTCTGAGGGGTTATTATTGATGGGGCTTACAGAAATCCAAGTAAATCAATATGTAAAATAAAAGACATTACAACAAACATGAAAAGGAATATTTTCTTATCATGATGTCAGTCCACTGAGGTTGTGGTGGCTCGCTGTCGCTCCATCTTTTAGAGAACACTGGCCGTATCACACTAAATTTGTAATAGTAGCCAAGCACACCTCCTGAAAACAGGTAGTAGGATGTATAACAACCCATCCGGGAAAAGGTGTTATCTCAAGACTCAATGTGGATACAGCACAAATGTCTGAGATTCATCTCAGTTCACAATCCAGTTTAAGCATCAACTGTCCAAGTGCTTTTATGATGGAGAATCCCAAATGATCAATGTTTTAATAGAAAAATAAATCATTATTAAGTTCAGGTTAACATTCATAAATACCCCACCATAAAAAAGATCTTAGAAAAAAAAATAATGTGGAACCCTGAACTAAGGTGACTTAATACTATAGAAGTAGTCTATCCTTGAACTTTTGTGATAAAATAAAAATCGATTTAACACCCTTGTACTAAAATCATCTTTCTCTGCTTGTGGGTGTAGTGACATTTTTCCTAATCCCCCAGAGATTTCACTAGAGGTTAAAACTCTTGCTTTTGTCTCCTCACACTAACCTCTTTGCACTCTATAGGTGTTTATCCGGTTTCTGTGGTCTAATGTTTCTGACCACATCCTTGCTTTCAAAATCAGGAAAATGTTTTACCGGAAAGTAGAAAGGCAGACCACACTGATTATGCTGGAGACTATCGAGGACTGTGTTGGGCAGAAAGTCCATGAACAGAATATTTATTTGCCATCTGGGACACTGTGCACATCAAGAACTATAGAAAAACAGCTATGGCATCAACTTTTAACTGCAGATAAAAGTGTTCATTGTCTAACACTCACAGCTACACTTTCCTACCAAATTGCTGTGCTGACAAGAATTTTGCAGGAAACTGACTAGCACCTTGGCAAGTGCCCACCGAAGGCAGTTAATTTCACATCATTCTGAAGCTAGCAAATGACGATTTGGTAGGTAAATGATTTCCCCATGTTATAAGCACCTGGGGATGTAGCAGCCCTGGTATGCAGTGTGTCCACACTGAAATTTACATGCAGAGTTCTGCTACTTCCTCTTGTGAGAACTGATGGAGGAGCTGTGTGACATGCAAATGTTTTAATGAGTAGAAAGTGCTAAATTTGCACAATGCATAACATTTTAATTTCCCAGAGTCAGAAGGTTCACTGATGCAGACACAATTCCAGACAGGTCTGGTTTGGAAAATGTAATTTATAATTTGTCTTCTATAGCATAAACTCTCTTTAGTTAGAAGTAATTCTAAGTTCACATTTGAACTCTTACATATACTGGTGTAGAAATTCAAATTTCAAATGAGATTAAAAGCTAAAACCCACAGGAATGTTTTCAGGAATGTACCAATTTAATCTAGCAGTACACAATTATGGACCAAACTATGTAAAGTCTTTGGATAACTATTTCCGAAGAAAGAGAAACATGATTTAAACAATACCTGCTCTTAAAAATACCCATGTATTTCAGTGTAAAATTAATTTATTTGTTGTCTTGGCATTATTTAGAGATTTCTTAATGGCTTTATTACTTTCTTGTTCATTTTCTTTATGTGTGTCCTGTTTTTCTCTCTTGTTTTCTATTATCTGATTATCTCATGCAGTTCTGTTTCAAAGCTATACTTGAATTCAGGGAGCAACTTCCTTCATATACTTTTCAGAATAACAAAAAAAAAACAAACAATTTTTTTTTACATGTAACCACTATAGTAGCCCTTACAGCACTGCCTTCTAAATAGACATTATTATATAAAAACATTAAAATTTGTTGTGAGGCTTATTTTTTTTTATCATATCAGAACAACCCTGTCTTAGTTTTTTTGTTTGTTTGTCTGATATAATCCATGCCAGTCATTGTATCAAAATACTCCAGTGTTTGAAATGATTAAAAAATTAATAGTGTGGCTATAAAAAAGTCCACTTTCTTTGGAGGTTATTTAGGAACTTTGATGACTTTAATTACTGTTGCTAATGTACTTAGTACACTCACATTTCCTCCAGGTTTTAATTTGAAGGGACTATGGGTTGTCTGTAAAGTAGCAACTGCTTGTTTTAGGTCAATAACACTATATCCTTTCTGTCTCTGTCTCTCTATCTGTTTTTTCTCTGTCTCTGTCCCTTTCTCTGTAACTTCTTAAAATTCACTGATATGTGTGGATTCTGAAATTTAGTGGGGCTTTCATAATATCTTAAATATTTGGATCCCTTTGTACAAATGTCATTTCATAGTATTGAACAATAAAAATGATAAATCAAACATTCTCAGGCTGGTTGTAACCACTGGGTGATAAGTGCATGATGGGCAACTGGGACATAATAGAAAGCCATAATTCAATTTCAAATTCCTATATCTTCAAAATTCTTGACTTATTGGCTTTCAGTACCTCTTGCAAACCTGGGTTTTCTACAACTAGACGTTTCTATTAGTATTTTATTAAATACTGTTAATATTCTAATTTGAATCAATATGACCCAGATCTCAAGATAAATCAACAATATTGCTGTATCTCAAATTCAGAGGGCCCCTGTCAGATTATGTTGAGATAGCATCCTTTTCTCAACATTTCTTTTTGAAAATGTTATTTATAACCAGAAACATAATATAATATGAAGTACAATGTATGTGCAGAACAGAAATCATATAGAAAAAGAAAAAAGTACTGTTAGTCTCACAAGCCCAGGGCAAGAATAATTTTCAACAAGAATTTCTTAAGCTTACTTTTATACAGTTATAAGAAAAACACATATATTAATCCAAAAACTGCTTTTCTAGCTTTGGATCATGAAACTATTTTAGTGATGTGGGAATGTCTTTCTGTATGCTATGAAATAAAGGAACTGGTTTGGCTTTTGTCAAGCACTGTAGAAGTAGGCAGAGGAATCAGAGCATAGGTAAGAGAAGGAGGGTGGGGTTAAGACAGAGACGAGCGGCTGAAGAATCAACGTGGAAAGAAAGAGGTAAGCCATGAGCCAAGAGGCCAGACTGATTAATGGAAATGGGTTGAATTAAGATAAAAGAGCTAGCTAGTAATATGCCTAAGCCATAGGCCAAACACCATGAAATTAATATAAGTGTCTGGATGTTTCTTTGGGACTTTGGGATTGCTGGTCCAGATAAATGTTGGAGGCAAGTCTGAATTGTGAGACTAGCCAGGCTAGAAACCTCATTTTACATTTTAGTGCATGTATCATTATGTATTTCTTCTCTCCCTCCCTTCCTTCCTCCCCTGCCCCTTTCTCTTCAGGACTGGGTTTGTCTGTGTATCCTTGGCTGTCCTGGTACTAGGTCTGTAGACTATCTTGGCCTCTGATTCACAAAGATCTATCTGCCTCTGCCTCCTGAGTGCTAGGATTAAATGGGTGCACCACTACTACATGGTAATTATGTATTTCTTAACCAGTGCATTTTTAAAAATTGTCTTTATGACTATGAGTGCTCAGTTTTGGTGAGACATGGATTTCAGCTTCCTGGCCTCTAAGAAATAGCAATGTGAGAGCCAGAGGGTGTGAAGGAGCATTGTTTTCTAGACATGGCAGAACTGCTGTGTATATTAGCTCATAGCAGTTGTGGTGTTAGCTGAAGAAGACCCCCACACAATCAAACCAGTTCAAACTTCCTGCATGAAGAAGGGGCTCCAGAGGTCCTATCCCTGGTTTAAGAGCTCTTGGCACTTTATGGCTACTGGGGAAGTAAGAGTTACTTTTCTCTGGTTTGTGGCTACTGGTACTTTGCCATAGGGCAAAGTACTAAAGTGCTGGTCCCACATGTGTGCACTAGTTGGGCTCAATAGTTTTACACACACACACACACACACACACACACACACACACACACACACACACAACTTGAGAGTGAGGTGTGAGGTGTTAATGGAAGTCAGAGGGAGAATGAGACCAAGATATCCTGTATAAACATGAAATAATCAAAGAATAAAGAATATAATACAAAAAAGAATATATAAAGAGATAAAAATCTATATAGATATGTCCATACACATGTAGCATTTACATTAATTAACTGAAATCTATTCATTCAAGTAGATTTGGTGGATTAAAGGATATTATAATTTTATAAATTCTTTTCCTGAAATATGAAGATCTTAACATCTACTAGTAAAGCACAAGTTTCTATTACAAATGCATTAATATTTTGCACAATTACCTATTCAAAATATTAGATACTTATGTAGAACAAATCCTCAAAACTTTGTGTTTGAGTTATACACGTGTGTCATCTTCAGAGATCAGAAGTTAACTTTGAATGTCTTCATCTATTTTCGTTTATGCTTTTGTATCTGGACATCATCTCTTTGCTAAAACCTCTTGTGAAACCATCAATAGCTTGGTAAACATTTGAAAATTACTTCAAATGGAAATTAAACATTCTAAAACTACAGAGCCTAAGAAAATTAACTGTATAAATTAGAACTACGAATAAAACAATAACTAATATGTACTTAGGCATAATGAAAAATGGAACTAAATAATAATCAAAACTGATGATCAAAGATTGTAATCAGCTATTTAAAATAGATATTGTAAGTTCTATGTCTTTATTTTTTAAATTTTTGTCAGTAAGGTTTAAGTATTGAACTCATCAAAAGCATAAAACTGAATTTCTTTCTGTAGGTTATAAATTTTCATTGACAAGGTGAGTTTAGTTCACTTACAGTCCTTGAGATACATATATATTTTTTCCCGTGATCTTGTTTATTATTGGTATTTACCATGACTTTCTGTTTTCCGACTTTACTACCCTTAAATATTTTACCTTTAGTTACATTCACTTCAGACACTTGTAGACAGTCTTACCATTATATCTGAATCACTTGAATCAATGAAATATAATGTGAAAAACATTACTATTTTCTTCCAGAATAATACGTGGAATCTAAAAATTCTACCTTAGTTCATAACTTCTTATGTTTCACATTAATATCATTTAGGTTCTCCTTAATTGCAGCTAACTTTCAGTTATTCATTTTTTGATGGTATCAGTTCCCAGGTTCCTTTTTGTTGTTCACTCAGTGAGTTTTATATGAAGCAAATGAATTCTTTGTTTCTTGCCTCACAATCTCTTTCAGTTTTGCTTTCTTGATTAGTAAATGTCAGACATGCTCGTATTAATTTCCAGGTGCCCTACCACTGTTCACATAGCATACCTTTACTTCATCTGTTTCCTTCTGCTCTGTTTGGGCTGCATCCCAGCTTCCTGATTTTTCTTCACCTTTATCTATAACTATATCTAACCTGACTATTAATCTTTCATGAAATATTAAATTTCAACCATTATGTTTAAAATTTTCAGTATTCTATTTGATTTCCCAAAATGTTGCCATTCTTGTAACAGCATTTTATGCTTTCATTGTAAAATGAATTAATTGCCTTTATACTTTTACTCACTATTGTCCTGAGTCCCTGTAATTGGAAAGCTAAGTCCTTTGTCTTGTTGTAGCTTGTCTCTACACTTGGACTGTTCTCTTGAGAAATTTGAAACTATTATTCCTTGCAGTTTTCAGAAATGGACTTTTTTGGTCAGATGCCAATGCGCTTAGATTATAGAAAAGGCCTGTGTAGCGGCTTGCTGTCTGCTATACTGCCTCGAAAGCTGCTCCAATGATGCTAATTACACATCTTTCTGGTTTTTGCTCTCTGCAGTGTATCTTAAGCTCCATCCCACAGCTAGGTATAGCATTGTGGTTTTACTACAGATTTTACTTAAACAAATACTTCATTTTGTTTTGCCTTACTCTGATTTTTCTGTGGTTTCTTTGGGATGGTTGGCAAAAAGTTCTACTTGTTTTTCATGGTTGGTAGCAATGAATGAATTACAGCTCAGAACAAATTCTTGTTCCAAGATTCAGCTCAATTCTTTCGCTAAGCCTCTGACCCCAATGCAAACTCCAACTCCCACATACTACAAGACCCAAATTATGTCCACTTTGGGTCTTTGCCACTCTGGTGTTTCCATACAGCCTCCTCTCCCTTTGCCTTGCAACTGCCTTCCTGATACTTCATTTTCTCCCCTCTCTCTACTCTCTCTCTCTCTCCCTCTCCCTCCCTCCCTCCCTCTCTCTCTCTTTCTCTCCCTCTCTCTCTCTCTGTGCGCGGGCACATGTAGTGGCATTCAAGTCTGTCACATTTTACCTAATATGTCTACATGTTTTGAACCAAAGTTGTTTATATTGTTAGGTGGTAAAGAAATGAATGTGTCAGATTTTCATCCTGAAGTAAATAATGACTAAATCTTGACAACAGCATTTTTAATATTTTCACCTTTCATATTTCATAGATCTTAAATGCCAATTTAGCTCATTGGAAAATAATGTACTACAGTATCTCTGAAACTCTTGAATCCTACTTAGATCTGTCAGGAACTCAGTGCTTTCTTTACCTAGTAGTATATCAATATTCATAAGAAAATTATTTATTTATAATTTGGAGTATAATTAATTATTTTATTTCATACTTGGTCTGATATTGCGTGGGTCAGTTTTGTTTTTAGGTAATATTATTGCTAAATAACTTAACACATTCGAAATATAAATTACCCCCAAACAAATGCATGTTAGGTGACAGATTCCTCACTGACAATTGAAGCTTGTGGCTTTCTGTTCTAGTCTACTTCCTTTCTTTAACATGAACATTATCTCTCTTTGTATTTTTGTTGCTAAAAAGACTTTTGTTTTCCAACCAAAGTTAGTGTTATTATTTACAAAACTGGAATCAATCCTCTGGAAATTCCAAGCTTAGTAGAAAACTGAGTCTGTAAGTGCTAACTGTAAAATACAGTAATTATACAGTGAATTAATCTCTGTGCCATTGTTTTATCACCCAGAACATCAATAGTGGTATATACTATCATTCTCTGCTGGGTTGAGTCACCCTAGGGAGAGATGAGGGAGTTTATTGATGAAGTAGGAACAGTTGTCATAAGGTATCACGGCAGCAGAAAAGGATGCCTTGTTACCTGAATGGTTTCAATCCAACTCCAAAGTGTTTTTGTCCAGTAAGAGACTTGATTTTTTTTTTTTAAAGCAAGGAAGCACTTAAGTAAACAAACCAAAAACACTACCTGGGTCCCAAACTGCTTTTCTTGATTATATAATTATAAGCATATTGTCAACTACTATCATTAGCAAATATGAAATCATAAGTAAAAATTTCATGAGAAAAGAGTTAGATATTAAGAAACATATAGTCATGAGGTCTTAGTTTGAATGTCTTGTGTTTGACAAATGTTATAGCTTAGGAAGTATTTTGTAGAAGAAAGGTCAAACGTCCCAGCATGTATCACTGTATTCATTGTAAACTATCTTGCCCAGAATTTAAATACATGGAGTAGAAGCAGGAGATATCATATCAATCAGTGTTGAATAATATTGAGAGAGGATAAAAGTATTAAAGGGAAACAACACACCCATTCAAATATTTCTGCATCTTAATCAATCAATCAATCTATTTCAAACTAAAAAGAATATGAAATAATAAAACTGTGGCATATTCATAGTTTTATTTTTGGTCCTCAATGAAAACTTATGCCTGGGGATGAAAGCTGTATCTCCAGACAGACAACAGCTGTCTTCTCTTTATTTTCAAGTGTCTAGCATGAACAGTGAGGCACATAGTAGCTATCCCTAATCATCAGAAGATTAGGAATGTGGCAATGTTTGTGGAACACAACTGAGAGGCTCCTGGATTTTCATTCAATGTGAGCAACATTGTTATGTGTTTGTACTTTAAGTAAGTTTTCTTTTTAAAGGTTCTTGTGTATATAGACTCTGAAAAGTAAACAAAGTTGCATTTGTGTGGTGAAAACAGAATACTTGTTCTTAAATAACAAACACAAATACTCCTTTGTGAATACATCCCATTATTTATGCAACATGCATGAGGTATGTCAACATTTGGTCACTGTTAGTTCTGAGTCACCATGGCACATTGTTTAATCCATTTATCTGAACAATTCAATGCATGCTATTTCATTGTCAGGCAAAGAGACTGTAAATTCTGAACATCTAAGAGCACTTCAACAAATGGCTAGGAGTTTCATGTGTTAAATGCAAGCTATTATTTTTTAATAATATTAAGAAATAATAGACAAAATTCTATGCAGAAGGCATGAAAAATAGAATACAGATCATGAACTTTACTGTATTACCTGAGCCAACTTCTATAATCATTAAAAATTGTTTTATCAATAATTTTCTCTTAGAATAAGCTAATGTAACTTTTAACACAAACTTAGCACTTTCAAGAGGTTGGAAAGATGTTCTTACTAAAGATTTATTGTACATTCATAAAACTACCTGCAGAATTATTTATTGTCCTTGTATATTTTATATCTTAAGGATGCTGGCTCAGTGCCAGGCATGAATTACAAATAAATAGTTCACTTGCTGGAAGATGTGGTTTGATTCTATGAGAAGTTCAAGGTACCCTTATGTGCAAGGTATTACAACTGAGTTAACCGTTCTATGGGTTAGAAAGAATGACATGGAGAGGCCTCAATGACACAGTTGATTTTTTTTTCTTGAGTGAAAGTAATACTATGTATAATGTTTGTTAACCAGAGAATTACTGTTCACTTTGGTTCCTGAGAGATTTATGAAAGAAAGCGGGGATAGAGCATATCATTATATTGTTATTGTTCAGTGTCCTTAGTGCCTGCCTGCGTTTCTCCTTTGACTTACCTTGCATGCACAGCCCATCAGTACAGTTCTTGGACTGCAGGACCAGACCATCACAGTCTTTGCCCCCATTCTTGGGTGCTGGTGCTGTACACTCCCTCCTGCGCCAATGGGTGCATTCAGTCCCGCAGGTTGACCATTTGCTCCATGACGTCCACCTTCCATCCACTGCCATGAGAAAAAACAGCACGAGTCAAAACAAACAGCTACTTAAAGGATAAAAGAAGCACACCTGAATTCCAACATAACAACAAGAGTGGAAGAAGATAACCCAGTGAGAAGTCTGGCATTCACTTAAACCTCTGTTCAATCAGTCAGCTCTGCTTGTGGTTGTTCTGTGCATTTTGTTCCCTCTGTTGGGTCAAGAAAAACTTACTGGGCCACATCAGGAGATATGTAAACAAGTTATCACATTTCCTCTTTATACATTAAAAGGAAGGTTTCCAGATATTGTATTGAAAATTGGAGGGTTTCCCTTTTGATCTAAGATTCTTTTATTTGTGGTATTGGGTAAACAGTGAATGTAAAAATTACGAGAATTTGCTCCTCATGATCCTGCTCCCTTTCCTCTTATAGTCTCTCCTTTCTCTCTCTTCAGCTGGACTGGGAGCTTAACCTGGTGCTTAGTTATAGATCTCTGTCTCCTCCTCTATCCATTGCTGGATAAAGGTTCTACAATCATTAGGGTGGTCATTCATTTGATTATAGGGGAAGTGCTGTTTAGGCACCCTCTCTACTATTGCTTAGAGTCCTAGCCAGGGACATCTTGTGAGTTCTTAGATGTTTCTTTAGCACCCAGTTTCTTTTCAACCCCACAGTGGCTCCCTCAATCAAGATATCAATTTCCTTTTTCTTCCTCTTTGTTGCTCTTCTCACTCAACTATCTCTTTCTCTCATGATTTGGTCCCACCTCTCCTTGCTTGCTCTCCATTAGGAGAACCACAGAGAAGGCTGACTGGAGCTATTGGGAGCTCACTGAATCAGAAACAACCACTGAGGAACCTTCAGAAAAAGGGACTAAACCCTTCAAATGAGGACGACTACCAGATGTCCTAGGCAGTTTGTGGAGCCTTTTGGAGTAGGATCAGACTAAGTTCCTGTGTATGAACTGGCATCTCAGAGCCCATTTCTTTCAGAGAAACACCTAACCCAGCCTTAATACTGGGATGAGGAACTTGGATCTACCTCACATGGATATGCCAGATCGAACTGACCCACCTTGGGCCGTTTTGCCCTACTTGGGGAATGGATGGGGAGATGGGATGGGGGAATCTGAGAAAGGACTGGGAGGAGAGAAGGGACGGGGAACAGTCATATATATACATATATTTAAAAAAACCTTTTACAGCAAATAAAATAAATGAAAAAATGTATGAGAGTTTGAAGCAAAGAATGTATAGTGGTGAAATAACTCATTCATTCTCTTCTCTCTGTCTTCTTCCCCTCCCTGTCTCTTGACTTTTATGCTTTTTATATTTTCTTATTGTCACCTAGGCTACTTGATTTGGCTGAAACTTTTGCTATACCTTACTGTAAAGACAATAACATTTGTAGCCTATTTTATGATTTCAATCTATTATTGGATGGTGTACCCATTTATATTCATGCTGACATAATATTTAAATAAATCTTTAATCTTGGCAGTGACATAATAATTCAAAATTGATCCAATTTTGTTATAATTCTGGTGGATTACTTGCAAGAAAGTTAAGTGATAATGAGCCGAGATATCTCTATTTTGAAAATACATAACTTGATGTCAATTTGAAAATGGAATAATCTGTCTTACTTCAAAACAAATTCTTTTAAGTATACCAAAGAAATAGGATTAAATTGTTAAACCAAGTCTAAAAAGTGTTTGATATTCCCCTGAAATACATAAATGTTTATGATTACCTAGAATTCTACATAAAACAATGCCAAACATAATATATTAAACCTTTAAACTTTTCAATTCAGAACATTAGAAAAACAATATAAATTTTAGTTGTTTACAGTGTCTGGTATTTGTTTTATTAATGAGTAAATATAATACCCATAATGTGTACTAGGTTACAAACATGCTTATTTACAAAATTAAGGAACACAATACTATTTCCCTAATACAGAATTGTCTATACTTCAATCTCAGTTACTCAGAGCAATGACATTTGCTTTGCAGTAGCTCAAAATATGTGCCTGTTACTTAAAGCATTACTACAAATGTGTGATTGTATTTGTGTACGTGGTGTGTGTGCGTGTGTGTGTGTGTGTGTGTGTGTGTGTGTGTGTGTGTGTGTGTATTCACAGCCACATTGTTTTTGGTTTGGATTTGTTTAACTATTAAGTCAAATTTACCTGGAGTTAAGAGTTTATAGAAATATAAAGTACTATAAGATGACTCCAAATGGCAAAGGCATGCAATCTTGATATATGAATTATTGCAAATAATTCACAAGTCAGATGACCAAGATGTACAGATAATAAAGAGCTAGCTATGTTGTATTTTCCAAATCTATTATCTCATGTGTCACAAAGCTTTGCCTTTTGTTAAAATTTATTCCAAATGTTTTCTTTGCTCTTGCCCAGAATCTGACACTACATATCAACTATTCCTGGATAAAACATTTTCTAAAGTTCAGTTCCTATTAATTTTCATGGGTTTTGGAAGATCAAGGTTGTTATTTTAACGGTATGTTTTTCATGTTGTTCAAATCATTTGAATTATAGGATGTACAATCTTGCCTCTAGCAGTTTCACTGAGAAACACAGGATTATAGTTACGGTTGTTTGTTCTCTCATAGCATTTTGCATATTTAGGTGGTAAAGCTAAGGACTCTTTTGAGGAAGTCTTGACTTCTTAGCAAGGTAAATACTGAATGTGGAATGGATTTAAATAATCTTTATCACACGTGTAAGTCAAGATTAGGTTTTTGTATCTAGTTCTATCATACATTTTCAGAATGGTAGAAAACATTTGGAAGGAGATGATTCTGTATTTACCTGGGCACAATGTAGTACATGCTATTTTCTGCACACTCTGCCCCTCACAGAAAGCCCCACCATTGAGGGGGGCTGGGTTGGTGCAGGTTCTTGTACGTTTCTGATATCCCCGTCCACAACGGCTGTTACATACAGACCACTCTGTCCAAGTGGACCAGCCACCGTTAACTGCATAAGACAAACCACAAAGGTAAGTTACACACATGGAAATGCACAAACACACAAACTACACACAGAGCATACAGACGAGAGTCATTCCCCATGTAACTATAAAAAACAAAAAACAAAAAAACAAAACAAAGAAAAACCCCAAGAGTTTAATGCTACAGAAAGCCATGGTATTCATTTCAGAATTTTGCTGTATAGTTAAAAAATCTAAATTGAGATATATAAAATTATTTTTTACGAGATACTCATTTATGAAAATAAATAAGGTTGTTTTCTCTTTTTCTTGGCTAACATTCTTAAGGAAAAAAATATATACCCTTAACTAGTTAAACTCAAAAAATTACTTTTGACAGCTTATCTTTGATAATAAATGTTTACATCTGGATGCCAAGTTTGTGAGCAGAAGCATGGGAACTAAATAAAATCACATTGACTTCTTAAAAAACAAATGGTTTATTATTTTTCTTCAGCATTTTTTTTTTAATTTGACAGATTTTCAAGAAATTTTATCCAGTTTCACAAACGCACATGTGAACAAAATTAAAGAATTATATCCTACAGAATTCCAGTTTAAAATAAAATGGCGATCTGATTGATCTGGCAAATGGTTGGTGCATTTAAAATAGATACTTTTCTTGTGCAGAAATAATAACAATGAACAATGATATGTGATGGAGAAGACATACATATGTTATTACAAAACAAGAATTTCATATTACTTACACTATTCATTTCTGGATGTCTGCCTCTAGAAAATATTATGATGTTTTTTTAAAAAGCAGTTCAATAATTTCTGTTTATGTGCTTTTTTAATGAAACAATTTTAAATATGAATTATTTGCTGGTAGTTAAAACACTATAGAACAAGTTCATATATTTGCCTGCTGAGGTAAGAAGAAATTTAGCTACTGAAGCTATGCAGACTTTACTTGTCCAAATGATTTGCCCCAAATTATATTTTTTAGAAAATATATTAATTAGGAAATAAACATGACTGCATTTATAGACATGAACAAAATGTCTTCATACAGACTTTTAAATGTAGTGCTAAAAATTAGAAGAACCTATGATGTTAAATATAAGAAAATGCTAAATTGTATATTTTTATGATATTAAGATAATAGAGGTTATGTAAAAAATCGTGAATGTTTAACATTGTACATTAAATAAAAAATAACATATGTGTGGTTATTATCTTAATGTACTACCTATGCACACAAAATATCAGTGCTATCACACTGATCTTAAAAACACTATCTGTAAATGATAGGATCAAAGACAACTTCTTTGACCTTTGATGTATTTTCAAGAATTTCTTTAATGGCTGTACATTATAAGCCAAAAGGGACAATAATGAAAAAGCAGATATAAAACAGATTCAAAATAAGAAATCGTGACTATATATGTTTCTATGGACTGATGAGCCCAAACTATGCGCCTTGGGCAACTCAGTCTGTAGCCATGAAAAGCTGATGGTTGAAAGATAGAGTTTTAGCTAGAACTCCTAAATCAAGTTCCTGGCTCAGCTTTCTGACATATCAAAGGTCATAATGTTGTCATGTATGTTGCTTACTTACATAGGAAGCTGAGATTCTAAGTTACATGTACAATTATCAGTCTGTTGGCATTCTAATACCTTCTTAAAAACAAAAAAAAATAAACTATTTTTTTATAGATACTAAACACATTCCTCATTTTACAGAGAAAAGGACTTCAAAAATATAGCAATAACACTTTTAGGCATATACCCTAAAGACAACATTTGCACCCCAAAAGCATTACTCAACTATGTTGATAGCAGCATTATTTGTAATAGAAAGAACCTAGAAACAACCTAAGTGCCTCTCAACTGAAGAATGAATTAACAAACTGTGGTACATCTACACAATGGAGTACTACTTGGTAGTAACAAAAAATGATATCCTAAAATTCACAGGCAAGTAGATAGATTTGGAGAATATCCTCCTGAGTGAGGTATCACAAACCCAGAAAGAGAAGCAGGGGATGTACTCACTCACTACTGTACTTAATAAAAAAATGTCATTGTATACAAGAGCTCAAGGCTAGAACATAGCTAAATGACACAGTACTTCACTTCTGCATTGATGGCCTATGGCACGGGTGTAGGTGAGGAAGGACTCATTTTCTTTAAGGTGCTGACCACAGGCAGTTTAATTATGCTCTAGTAAGTAAATGAGCAGCATGAATGGGCTTTTTTGTAAATGAGGAGATCTTAAGCGTGGGTATGAATCTGGAGGACTGATAACTGAGTTTGATGGGTACATGATGTAAAATCACCAAATTAAAAAAAAAAAAAAAAAAAAAAAAAAAGATTGATAGTTGCTGATCAAAGCCTAGTTGCTTCATTTTTGGTCCTGACCCTCGTCTAAAAATGAATGTTATTTGTGCATGATCCTTTCTAGTAATAATGTTCTCATTACATTTTCAGGTATTAAAATCATCCTATACCTAGAAAGAGATTTGCAGCTATATTTAATACCTATATAATGTATCTATTTATAGTGTACCTTCATTAGTTATTTGTGATTGGTATGTACTATGATTGGGTCCCACTGCTTCTTTGCATTTTAAATGCTGTTAATCAAGTGTTTCAGGCAGTTTAGACAAAGATTAAAAAAGTACAAAACAATTTTGTGTGATTTAAGGAATACAATTGCTTACAATTTAACATAGCCATTATCTGGACTAGGAAATTAAGCCCCAGAGTAATCAGAGAATTAAAAAAATTGGAATGCTTCTGTTCTGTAATTAAAATGGCAATTTTAAAGTTTCTCTGTGCGGCCTCTGGAACATCATGATGATTTCTGTTCTTGTGTCTTTCCATCTTCAATGACACAAGCACACAATGGTACTGTTGGAGAAGGAACAAATTAATCTCTCTCTCTCTCTCTCTCTCTCTCTCTATATATATATATATATATATATATATATACACATATATGTTTACTTTTAGGTTAATATGAGAATTAAACTGATGGAAAACAGATCAAGAAGTAAAAAACACACAAAGGGAGTCAACACATGTTTATGCACATCCTAAAGAAGTAAAAAAACTACATGTGCCATGAGAATTAACACAGAAGTAGAACCAAGAGCGGAAAGTTTTGGAATGGTTACCAAGAGTTATTTGAATAACATCTGCATAGAAATCTCCTGCTTTCAACTTTCTGTCCTCAATGATAAGAATTATGTATATGTATGTGTGCAGATGTGCATGTGTGTGTGTGCGCGTGCATGCGTGTGTGTATGGGAAGTAACTTTCCTGGGAACTTTTCTTATATTTGAGATAAAGAGGAAATTAGGGGTGATCTCTTCTGATATGCGATTATTAAATTGATTCACCATAAGAAAATGGCCAAAAAGCTGGAATTGAATGTTATTGAAACCATATGTTATCTTAATCTTATCCTCTTTAGAGCTCTCTGAAATAATTGTCAGGATGTGCCCACTGATAGTCTCCACTGAATAGGCCATTAGAATCCCAGCATATGGCTGACCACAGACATAGAGAGGGGACGCTTCACTACTTTCTGAGCATTGATACGGCTTGAGTTCCTTGTTCAAGAGGACACATTACCTTAAATACTTGGTATTTAGTTTTCCCCATGATAATATGTCAATGTTCTGAGAATTATGTAAATGTACCATTGTAATCTCTTAGTGTATGAAACAGCTAACAATTTAACTGAGGAATGACTCACCTTCTGAAATAGCTAAGGGATAATGGAGTGCCAGCTGCATAGGGAAGTAATAGAATTGATGCCACACAAAAATGGGGTGTAGAATTGTTTGATACTTGAAAAGACTTGTTTAAGAGACGAGCAGGGTGAGAGGGGCCAAAGAATAAAAAGTCTTCCACGTTATGGGAATGACAGTTCCTTGATCACAGTTTTCTTTACTATAACTCTATAGTCCTGGATGGAGGCAAGAAGGCAAGTTGGGAGGGGAGCACTGAGTGTGTTTGTAGACTATGTTTGTTCATCTTTCCTATGATTCCTTAACTGTGGATCTGAGCCTAGATTTAAAAGAAATATCATTGTTCTGTCTTGAACTTTGTTCTGTCCCAAACTTAGTCAAGTCATGGTGGTACTCATCCTCCTTGAGAAATGAGATCTCTAAGAAGCAGAAGACTCTTGGGTAGTTTACCAAGGGTTACCAGATGATAATCTTCACCACTCTTATGAGCTTTCTGGAAGTAAGTGAACTTTACTGACCATGAACAAGATTGGAAGGAACAGTAGTGGTAGTCTAAAAGAGATTATTGGTAGCTGGGCATTCTAAAACAAAATGATGCTTTTAATGAGAGAAAAAAAAATGGCTTGACATGCGCTGAACTGTGACCCTGGAAGCTCACTTACCATACACAATGACAGTAGCTGTGGTGCTTTTCCTTTTGGCAACAATATTTTTAGCAACACAAGTATAGTTGGCTGTATCTGAGAGCCGGGCCTGCTTGATGATCAGGTTGTGATCAATAGTAATATAAAAATTCCGATCTTCAGCAGGATCAATTATGTCTTCATTCTTTAGCCACTCCACCTACAAGCACACAAGAAATGTGATAAATCCCAATCTGGACTCCTGCATGGAGCTTATCTTGACCTGGGTTTTGCAGAGTTTATAACATCGTTTCATGCTATGAACTGCTGCTGTGCAGAAAAAAGTAACTTTCTGAGGTCATATTAGGTATCACTCACCTGCCAAACATGCTGATTCTGTCTGTACTACATTATTCTCAAATGTCAATGAACCAGTTGGGAAATACAGTGCTCAAATTGTTTTACTTTGCCCCGCAGGCAGGAATGGAGAATGAGCACTGCCAAATGCAGAACCCAATCAAAAATAACAGGCACAGCATTTCAAACCTAACCCAAACCTTTTACTATTTGATTTGTTTATTCTTGGCAACTTACCTGATGCTTTACAGAAAAGAATATAAGACTATAAAAAAGCTCAAAAGGCATTTCAGACATCATGGAGCACTAATAAAGCAACATTCAGATGATTTACCTGTAGCCTTTCTGAAACATATGGATTTAATTTCCTTGAAAATGCACAGACCCTAAAATGTAGCCAAACACGTATTTGCAGATGCATATAAGCCAATATATTCAAGGGGTGAGAAAGTTTCCCTCCTCACCCCCAATGTAATCCAAATGATTCATAAATAACACACAAATCTCTTTTTGAATAAATACTTCCAGTATTTCAATTTTTGGATTCTCATTTGCTTATGGAGAATTTGACCTAAAACATGACAATTCAATACTATCAAGCCATTATTTTGCTATGCAAATACTATTGGTTTAACTGGCTCTCCTTTCCCAATATAAGAAGAGGAATGTTGTCATGCAAACTGTCCATCTGGAGGTAAACTATTTTTTTATCCTGACAAGATTTGTTTCCCTGTGAACCAGTGTTTTCATAAAGAAAAACAACATTGATATTTACCACAGTTAAACTTTCCTCTTGCATCACAGTGGATTTGGACACAGGTAACATTTAGTGGGAGAGAGTCAATATTGTTGCCATTTTCAAAATCTTACAGAGCTTCATCAGCACAATAAAAAGTCTAGCAATTAATATCTAAGTCTGTCAGTGAACTTGACACAGCACAGTTCCATTACTTCTATAAGGCAAGGGACTATCAGTTATGCTTTACTAATACACAGAGGAGGAGCCAGCATTAAGAGGAAAAAACAAAAGACAACCTTAAGACTCCCGAGAACAGAACTGCATGAGGGTACAGATGAGAGCCACTGTTTGTAATCATGCAAATTTGCAAGCAGTTAAATATCCTTGATATTTGCACTCATGGTAGGGGGAAACAGAATGGTATACATTTAAAACTGGATTTTTAAATATGAATTTTGTTTTCTGATGCAGACCACACAGAATGCCAGTAACTAGCTGCAATATATTTATATGTGTGTATGTAAGGTCAAAGCCTATCGGAAATCTACTTCATAATATTGATAGTTGACTTCATTATTTCTTGGTTTAGTTTTGGCCTTGAGTATCTGGCCTATTGTAAAGGACGCTTTCTTGTTCACTGAAGATAGGATTGATGATTTTGTACTCAGAGTGAGAATTGTCTTAAGAGTCCATTTTGCTTTTCCTCCTTGAATGATATCCTTTATTCATAGGGATTCTCTCTCTGTCTCTCTCTGTCTCTGTCTCTTTGGATGTGTCTATGAGTTTACATTCCCCCCCTACAACTTTCCTGTCTGTTACAGTTCTCTGTGTAGACAGACCCATAAGTACCAACTGATCCTCCGTGGGATCATGTGGAATCTTTCTGCTGAGATTATATTTGAATTATCAGTCTCCTTGTCTTTTTTTTTTTCTTTTTTGTTCATGTTTTCCTTGCTCATTTTTCTTGGAGTCCCATCTTAAAAATGATTACTTTCAGTACATGGGTCCAAGTTTTACTTCTGGTTTCTCTATGTAGATTGATGACCTTTTTATCAGCAGTGACACCGTCCTAATCACAGCTGACATAAAGAAACTCTGGGGTATATTACAAACCTCACATTTATTTGATGAGTTTATTACATGGAAGAAATCATTCTGTTGACACAGTTGACAAATGATTTTGAGAATCTGGCCTGATTGTTCAGTGCATAATCTTTTTGCTTTCATACATTTTCTTCAATTTCTCCATGAGCAGTGGGCAATCTAGGAACTAAGAAGCAGAAGCCCCTGTGTTGAAGTGAATGCTTCAGATTCTTGAGGAAGAGCACCCCCTTTCTCTTGTATTGGCTGATTTGATCACAGAAGTCTTTTTTGAGGAGCTTCCTGTGTTGGCCTATATACCAGCCTTGTAGGAAATGGTGGGGCATGTTATTAGGGAAGAAGGAGCTCTAGAAAGGCATCACATTGCCCTGCATTTCTGTACCCATGATGGGTTAGACTGCTCTAAGATTAGACTCTCCTGTGTAAAGAGGTCAGGGTTCTTCTGTTGTGAACCCAGGCAACAAAATCCTCTAGACAGTCATCTTATGTCAGCTTTTTACTGTTCCCCATCTAACTTCATAACTTTTGACATCAGTGTGTCCTCTGGAGTCTTACTAAGTGGAAGGTATTTGATTTCCTAAGAGGAACAAACCCCTGAGCCTGTGTTTGGGTAAATTCTTTTATACTGTTGTTCCAGTTCATTTTCTCTTATCTCTCTTGCTTTTAATCTCAGGCCATCAGATATCATTTGATATTTATATTATTTTTGTAGTAATCTACAGGTATCTAGGCTATAGTTACTTTATCTAGGATGATTTGTAATTAATAACCATAAACATAAGACATTTGACCCCCTGCCTACTTCCAGTACTGGATATACCTGCAATAATGTTGTCCTCTTAGGCCACACATTCTTTGTAGAGGTTTTAAATTTTGTCTTCACAATAGGGTAACTTGGAGAATGTTTGCAATATATCAGTTTTAAATTTGTCATGAAAAGTAACCCACCCCCCACACAACAAATAAAGAGTTCTATCTTCAGTGTTTTTAAATCTCTCTCAAGGGCTATATGTGACTGTTAGATTGCTGATTTTAAAATGAGATCTCTGGACTGACAGTGCTACAACCACCCTAGGAGCAAGAAGGCATGCATACTCTCATCCTCTTCCTACACAGGCACACTGACCCAAGTCAGGCATTCGAATATGAGCTTCAGGGAACCTCTGTGTATACTGGCATTTTGGAAGAATTAGTGTAATTTTGTCCATATCACTACAAATCAGCCAGCTGTGGATACAATGTCCAATTATCCTTCTCCTTTTGCAACTTTCTGCCTTCTCTTCATTTATTTTTCTCGAGGAGTTCATGGTCAATAGTTCTTTATCAGGTCTTCTCATCTGTTTTATCTTCCCATTTTATTTCTCTTTCTCTTGTATCACCTTGTCTGTCTTTCTTAATTGTAACCAGGTGTCTACCTTGATCCACAAATCTGTCATCATGCTTCCAACTTTACCTTCAGGTACTTGCTTGCCCTCTAAATCTCCGTGTCTTGAAACAGAACATAGATAGATGCCCAGAGGCATTGTGAATGGGCTCATGACAAATTCATGGAAGCAGAACAGGGATTGTTAGTTTTGCCAAGTCACACTAGTTTTATCTGTTGGCACCACTGTCTTAGACAACTGCTTCTTACCTTGCTCTTCATCCTTCAACATTCCTTTGTCTGTTCTTATATTACCTAACATCACAGAGACAACAGATAGTCAGATGATAGCCTCTAAGTGCCTAGTAGAGCCATATCCACTCCTATGGGAGGGAGCTCTCTGGGCAATCTTGATTGGTGATTTCTACCCTGTTATCTTATTTGAGGCCTAATCCCATAAATGTTA
This sequence comes from Sigmodon hispidus, assembly GCA_004025045.1. Classification (NCBI taxonomy): domain Eukaryota; kingdom Metazoa; phylum Chordata; class Mammalia; order Rodentia; family Cricetidae; genus Sigmodon; species Sigmodon hispidus. The sequence continues at coordinate 62,315 of PVIH01003206.1, read as the reverse complement.
TTTCTCTTAAATCATTCAAATATTTCTCCCTGGAATAATTTCCATGTATAGGCAAACATACTGTTATTTTTCACAACTCCAAACAAAATCCTACCAACGTGCTACCACCTCTGTTCAGCCTCACACTCCTCTGTGGGTCTTATAAAAATTCCCAGAAGACTGACTTACACTATCACTCCCTGATTTCTTCATTAATACTGAACCCATCATAGTCCTCTTCCATGTTCACTTTCATGGAGATTGTCTTTAGTTGTGAGAGTCTTTGACACTGTGTGGATCGTTCTTAGGACTCTCTTAGTTGCTCAGAAGCTATATATAACCCTTTTTGTCTCTCTCTCCTTTTGATTTAATTCCTCTGGATGCAGAACATTCCAAAATCTGTCCCAGCTCACTCACCTAACTCAACTGCTTCTATCAAATTTGTACCACCATGGTCTTGGTCTCTTCTTTGTCTTTCTTTTGTACTCAGATTCATTTCCATGGTGAGCTCATTCTATCTCCTGCAGATGACTCTCATGCTTTTTAACCAATTCAGATTTTACTTAAGATCTTTGGGCTCATAGATCTACTGTCTTGTAGTGCATTCAGTTGTCTGATAGCGTCCTTCTGAACAGACTTTCCTAACCTGCCCTTCCTATTGTCTCAATCAACCCAGTCAAGGCTATGTTCAGCCTGCCACTAGTTGAAGACACTCTCTTGGTATTCATTGCATTCTTTCTCTCTCTGACCATTCACTGTTGACTAGAACAGCAATTCCTTCTCACCCACTATTTTAATGAATCCACTAAATGGTGACTTGGTCCTTCCAAGTCTAAGTCTCCATTTTCCCTTGATTGCACGAAAAATCTTGCATTTTAATTTCTATGTTTCCTTCTGCTCTTTAATATTTTGAGAGACATAGGAATCTCCCCAAATATGTAGCACCATACTTCCAGACCTCCAGTGACTCCTTAGTTAATTCAACTTCAGATCTTTAGAGTAAACTTCTGTGGAGTTCCATGCTGCCAGAAAACTCTGGCCTTGCAGAATTAGACTCTCAGATTTTTCCATTATCTCTCAATATGCAGGCTCTGTTGCAGAGACCTTCATGTACACCAGTGTGCTCTTGGCGGGAAGATACCGAATCTGCTGGTGCTGCTACATCTGTGTGAATCAATATTTCCTGAAATGCCCTCATGATTTGTTGTCCTGACCCCTGTTCATATCTTTGTTAAGGCATCACATGTTCAGTATTTCAGCTCCTGGTCACCTTTTGAATCTTCAGCTTTCTTTTATTCTTACACCCCCAACCTCTCATCTTCTTTCTTTTATTTTCTTCATATACTTGACTAAGATTTTAATAATTTAATTCTGTTTCTCTAGAATATAAGCTGCTTGGACTTTTGATCTGGTTTTTTATTGCTATGTAGCCCAAGTTGGCCTCAAATACATGATCCTCTTGAATGAGTATTTAAGTGCTATAATTAAATACTATGCCATGCCAAGATCTTCTGTTTTCATTTTCATTTCTTTGTATCACTTTTGTCTCTTGTGCTCTGGATCTGGCCTAAAATCAATGCCAGGATTTCTTTACATATGAATGAAAGGAGAACATATTGTGGAGTGAAATCTGTTATACACATTTTAGGTTCCTGTAAGTGTTTGACTGTCATAATTAAATCTAAATACTTTCAGTAAGCACCAGCCCATTAGACATAATTTTAATTAAGTAGATTTAGCTATGGCTATTATTCTACAGAAGGCTGAGAATTCAAATCCTCATTGCCCTTGAGGATAGCTGCTTCACCTCTATGTCACCTTAGCAGAGACACATGAGCCATAAGATGAGCTACAGTTACTCTGGGAGACTTCCAGCACCCTGTTGCCATCTGAATCCATGTCTATCTGTCCTTCAGTGAGTGAGTCTTTTTTCAACAGTGGGATGTCTACACAGTACAATTAAACCTATATAATTGCTGAATAATGAAAAAAGGGAGGGGTTGTTGAGTAACTTCTATGAACTTATCTAGAAGTAGAATCAATTGCAAAATGGCTTCCTAAGAAACTGGGCCTGTGACTTGGCTTCCTGGTAGAGTGCTTGTTTAACATAAGTGTGAACCAGGATTCACTGTTTACCATGGTAAAAGTAAAACAACAACAACAAGCAAGCAAACAAAAAAGAGGCCTGGGTATGTGTTTGTGTTTATAGTATGTGTAGCTAGCATGCACTAAACCTTAGTTTTGATCCCAGTCTACACAAACTGAGTATGCTTTTGATGCAAAAACTGTAAGAGAATTCCTCAGGTGGTGGAACAGATGTTCATAGCCATCCTAGGCTGCATGGTAAGTTCTAGTCCTCATGAGACACAAAACTCTGTCTCAAAAGGAAAATAATTTTTGCCTGTGATTTCACCTCATCTGCAAACTCTGAGTATAGACTATGTGTAGAAACTGTGTCACATGCTGAAGAAAGGATTAAGTTCTCAACAGAATGGGTGGTGGTATATGCAGAAGTGCAATAGGGCATGTGTTAAGATGAAGAGAACCTGAGGCTGAAAATATGAAAGAGGAACCTTGGGGTATATAGGGTGGACATCTTCACATGCTTTTGGTAATGGTGACACTTGAGAAAGAGTATATGCTTCTTTGTTCATAATAATAAAAAAAAAGAAAAGAAAAAAAAGAAAGTATATGCTTAGGTATAGCCTGCAGAACCTTAGTTGATGGTATGTGGAAAGAAGTGTAAAACAGACTCTGATTTGTAAATCTGTGTACAGAACAGACAGTAACAATTTGAGAGACAAAATAATGAGTTGTGGTTGGCCCAATCTCATAAAGGATCCATGCTGGAGAACTTGGTGCTGGCAACAGTTTAATTTTCAAATTCTGTTGCTTTTTTGTAAATAGTTAGTTCTGAAACACTTAAATTCTGATGACTTTCTTGGGTCAGTTTTATCTGAACATTAAAAATTGAAGATATTGATTTAAAAAGTGCAAGTGGGCCAAAATAATATTTAATTATTATTTTTGGCTTAGACAAAATGTTTCAGCAATCATGAAAACTTAAATGTATAAAAGAAAAATATACAAAAGTAATTCTATTTATCATGTGAAAGATTATCTGACTCAGCAAGAGAAATCAATATGCAAGTGCTGTAACATCTAATTTTAAAAAATATGTTCCATGTGCTAGCTTCAGGATTAGCAGTGCTAGAGAAAATATCTCCCCTATTTTGTAGCAATTTATTGGATATGTTATATGTAAAATTATTTTTTAAAACACAGCAGCTTTTATTGTGTTAGATTTTATCATATGAATAGTAATTAATTAAATTATTTCAATGATACTTATTCACAATGAAATACAATGAAATCTTGGTTAGTAAAGTATCAATACCTGCTCTGGCCTCTAATTTTTTCCAAATTTTGGTTAATACCACGTTTTTTCTCTCTTATCTCACATCTCTCCCACTTGGCAAATGGATTTATACAACAGGGAATTCTTTCTGAGTTAGTTATCTTTAACTATGTATAGAACACTCAAGAGGACAGAAAAGTTGGTTGATACAAAAGGCAATAAAGGGTTTGTGCCATAAATCATGACTTGACATGGCTGCAGTGATGCCCTGCACCATTCAGCTTTTGTTCTTGGGATCAGTAAGTATAGCCTTTCCTGTCATTTGGAGACATATTTGATGTCATTTCCTCAAGTGTTTAAAAAGCATGGAGTTTATTAAAGATGAAAAGAATAGCTAGAAAGCAATACCAGAATGTTGCATTTGCATATTCTGCTGTTATGTTTGATTTGAGTCACACCACTGTGTATAGTTGAGAATCTTCCCTTAAAAGGCATTGCAGAAAATCTCAAAGGCAAGGGGCTGAAGTGACTGCCAAGTTCAAAGCTGAACTTGGTCACTTTAAGTTATATGCATCTACTTTGTGTTGATTTTTCAGCTGTACAATTTGTGTTGCCTATTTAAAAAATGAGAATAATCCGAGGCCACATTTTGTAAGGATTTTAAGATCAAATGCTCTATGCCTAGCATACAATGAATAGTTTAAAATTGTCATTAATATATAGTTAAGAATATGCTAAATGAGGTGTAAGTGAGACAAAGGTAAAGTACTCAAAAAATAAATAATATTAATCTAAAATTCTTGAGACATGTCAACATCTGAGCTTTTATCCTTCAGTGAGATTTATATAAGTAAGCATTAAATAGACAAACAGTTGTTTGGCAGATACTAAAATATAACATTTGATTAACTTATAAAAATGCTTTCAAATCCTGTTAGAAGATGTCATCACTGCATCACCTTTTAAAAGCATAAACAGAATGTATTTTTAATCAAGGATGTTTTATCAACATTAACTCTGATGTTCATTTATACTTTGATAATAAACATAAGAAATATAATAAATATATACACTCATATATACAGATAGACATATATCTATGAGTTATTACTCATATATATTTCAAGCTATTCCTTAACACTTGTTCTTCATACCAACACTCTGCTTATCCCATCTCCAATGTATGGCACATATCTCATGATACCTATCACTTTAACTAGGTTTCAGAAATGAGATTTCCTTCTAGTCACTTCAAAAATAAAAGATGTTTAAAAATATTTTCAATGGGTAAACTTTAAAAAAATTAAGCAGCATCCGTTTATGCTTTATTCTAAGAAACTATCTCTTTGCACACATACAGGAACTGAAATTCATAATGTCAAATCTAGACGTCCTGTGGTTTCTGATATTCTTGCTCTGCGGCAAATATGCTGAGTGAGAACATGATATAGTTCTGCAAAGAAAAAAAATCTTACATCGCAAACCCTCTTTCAATATTCAATCAAAGAACAGCAAACAAAATTACACTCATACAATTCTAGCTGAAAGCATTGCAAATAGGCAAGAGGGAACATTCATATCAAAGGCATAACCTGAAGGTTTATGTACCACTTCAAGGTTGCTAAGATTTTACTCTCAGAAAGTGCAGCCACTGGTAATTCATATTATTTTACTGCTTATACCTCCTGAGCCCCTCAGTCACCAACAAGGTACTCAACATTTTGGTAGTTCCCTGCTTAATCTGATGCTTCTCTCCTTTTCAGCAGTCATGTGTCAGCCTTTTTAGCTTATAAAAATCACCATGTTGTTGGCCCGCATCTATTCACTTGCTCACTCAATTTTCATGTGGTAACTCTCTGCAGAGAAGCCCCACTGAAACTCAGCTTGAAACATGAAGGCTCCTGTGCACTGGATGGACATAACCCTCCTTCACTTATGGCTGATGAGTCCCAAATCATCAACATCAAGTTTTGTTAAGCTCTGTCCATATTTCCAGTCATATATAATTCCATTTGGATGGTCACAAATATGAAAAGCAGAACAAACTCAGGTTCAATCATAATCTCTTTTCATATTGATCTATCTTTCAACTTGATGCTTAACTGTTTATTTTAAAATAATGGAGTCAGGAGTAGACTTTGAGTTTAATTTCTCTTCTATAGTCTAAGATTTGCCTTGCTTAACAAAGTATGTACAGATAGTAACTATATACAAAGCCATACAATGCCCCCACTGTGCTTTTAAAAATCCAGTGAGTCAATTCATACTTTAAAAATAAACTTTCCCAAGAGATGCTTTTGTCTATATATTATCTGATTTGCTTATGGAAATCAATCAAATAAGGTCACACACAATTTGTACCCCTTAAAGAAATGAATTTAAAAAGTGTACAGTCAATGAAACTATTTTCTTTCGAAGGGAAACAAAAATTGAAAGAGTCAAACAGACTTAACTATAGTCAGCACCTCTGTAAGGTGGAGGGCCACTCAGCTAGAGGTGGCAGGATGTGAATTTGATGAGATCAAAGAGTGGAGGTATGTGGAATAAGGAGCTCCTCAAGAGACTTAATGGCTTTTACCCTGGAGCTAAATTCAACTCAGAGGCTGTTGTCAAAATTGGGTATCTTAAGTGTCTTTGTTAAAAAGTTTGTTTCTTTGAATTTCTTTTTGCTGTCACCATATTCATTTTTTTAAAAACATACCCACCACTTTCCCCCTCCCTCCCTTCTTTCCAGTCCTCTCTTAGCCCTCTACCCTGTGCCCCCCATTCATTCCTCAGAGAGTGTAAGGATTCCCAGGGTTAGTCAATGCAGTCTGACACATCCATTTGAGGTAGGACCAAGACCCTCCCCCCAGAATCCAGGCTGAGCAAGGTGTTCTTCTGTAGGGAATGGGTTCAAAGAAGCCAGTTCTTGCATCAGGAATGAATTCTGGCCCCATTTCCAGAGGCTTTACAAACTGACCAGAGTATCTGACTGTCATCCACACTTAGAGGGCTTAGTTCAGTCCCATGTAGGTTTCCCAGCTGTCATTATACCTAATCAGGAAGATAAACACTTGGGAAGAATATGGCTTTTACTTGACCATTGTAAAAAAATTACAAGAATACTGGCTTTTAAATGTGCACACTGGAGGCCAGTGAGGTGGCTCAGTAGGTAAAAGTGCTTATCCTCACACTCAGTAACTTGAGTTTGAACCCTGAAACCATCAAGTAAAAAAAGAGAATTGAGTACTGAAAATTGTTCTCAGATCACCACCCACAAAACTATGTTTTAAGCATGTCCCAAACAAAATAAATAAATGTAATATAAATTTCTTTCCTTACTAAACTCTTCTGGTGACAGCCATGTCCATTGTTCACAGCCACAATTTCTTGCATTATTTGTCTAGAAGAGATGTTGCAATTCTAGCCTTTGTACATAAGGGTATGTTCCCAGGTCTTGCTTTAGGAGGATCATATGCTTGAGAATTCCCCTGATACTCCAATTACCCAGTTCAATTGATTGCCCATGGAATTCTCCAAACACTAATATGATTTTTACAATGAAGATGAATTTGGTTGTGAGATCCAAGATTGAAGCAAATTATTCCCATTGCATGTTTCTAAAAATGTGTATAAAACTACCAACTTAAGTTGTATGGTTTGATATAAGTAACAACCTTTCTGGTTCTTACATGCATGGTTTTATAGCTTCCCAGTTACTGATATTTTTGTATTGTTATAGGAAACAAGGTTTTATAATAAATCACTGCTCAGTGGTCCAGGCTTCCATAAGTTCTGAGAGCTCACTCCAACATTTTACAACTTTCACATTGTCATCTACCTAAATAATTTATTATCTTTAATGAATACCTTATTAGCATTTATTAACCTATCTATTTGGAGCTCATAATTACATATGGGATAAATTACGATTGAACAGTCATTTGCTCACTTTTACACACCCCTCACTTTCCTAACCAAATATCACAATTATTATAATGCCTAATACTGACCTCAAACTTCTAGATAATAGTGTTGGTATAGCTAAGTGGGTATAAAATAGGAAGTTGTTTAAAAAGATAGTCATTCAAGTATTATTTCTAGTAGTGTTTTATCATTTTATGTAAACAATTCTGCTATAAATATAACTATGTTCATATTTTACTACTAAAGAGTCATATTCAAATATTTTGGAGTTTAGCAAAAGAATTTTTTAGAGTCAACTAGCAAAGCCTCTTCCTTACTTTTCTAGGGAAAGAGTATTCTTCTCATTCCCCTGAGCAAAAGAAAAATATGCCAGCATGATTCATATATGAGGAATACTGAGTACCAGTATTAGCAACCATAATTGTTTTCAAAACCATTATATGACTTTTCTGGGCTACTGTTTTAATTCAAAGAATTATTGTAAGGAAAAAAAATACAAATAGACATTGCAATTTTATTATCTACCCAACTGCTTCTCACAAAACATTTAGGATATTATATTGGGCACCTCAACAATTCTACACACTTTAGGATTATACTCAATGAGATCTTTAGATGATAAAGACAGTGAAATATTGTTAAATGTTGACTTAAATATATAAGCCATAGTTATTAAGAAATATAATCTTTGAATTCTAAACAATCAAGTTTTATGTAAGATATTTTGTGACCATGTCAAAAGACAATGAGTGGATATCATAAGCTTTTTTTTATATTTGCAAATGTCAACCTAAGAATGGAGATATTGCATATATTATTAAGTATTTTGGTTATAACTCCATCTCTTTCTACAGTCTTATAAAGTATGAGCTGTGAATGTTAATAAGATTACAATGGAAATAACATTAATTTCCCACTAACCAGAAACTTTGAAGTTTAGAGAAACTTAAAGATATAAATAGAGATTGTAGCAAATTAGGATGTCATGGTGATTTGTGTAAATTCACAACCTTTTCAAACAGGTAGCAAGGCTAAATTTGTATTTTTTTCTTAGAAAAATTTTATATTGATAAGGTCAAATTATTTTTTGAGAGTTTTAATTATCTCTATACAAAACTTTATTTACTTTGATAGATTAGAGAAAATAATTATATAATGTAAATACATTTTTTTTACCAACAGGGCTAAATATTTTTTGTTATTATAAAGGAATAAAGGATAACAAATTTTTTTGCAAAGACCCTTCTAATTTTGCGGAAGGTATTCAGATACTCAATGCCCACTAGTACCCTTGACTCTTTTAACATGAAACTTACCGACCCTGGGATTGACTAAGGCATTATTTAATTATGTATGTCAATACAAGAAACCAAACACCTTACATTTTTTTATTCTTCTCCCCTGTGAAAAACAGATGTGTTGTGTCTAATTATTCACTGATTGGTATCGGGAGAAACATTAACATAATTGGCACATTTGTCCTAATTAACCAAGGAAACTGCCACATGCCATCCAAGATGAAGAAGTGACTCTAGCAACCATTATGTAAAAAAATTTACATCTATCAGAAAGGTTATATTGTTAATAGCAAACTGGGGACCACTGTGTCAGAACACTACATTAGAAAATGACACAACAGAACTCTGAAGTGTGTGCACACCTCTGAGAGTGGGGATTTGATAGAGAATAGTATATAGGTACATTAATCAAACAAATGGGAAAAGCAATTATTAGGCAATTATCAAATGCACAATCAGCCAAGCTAAGCTTCTCAAAGGTGAACTTGCTAGCCTCTGGGCGTCTGCCAAGTTTCACTGACTGATTAAAATGTGACAAGTGTTATTGTTATTGCTACTATTATTATTATTATTTCATTTGATTGTTTCACCTCAAAATCTATGATATATTTTGGAAAATATGAGCAGTTTTTACAAGTGTCAGCAATGGCATTGTACACAGAACCTGTTAACTAAGTATTTAAGGGTTGGGCATCACTGCCCGTTTTTCCAGATGTTTTTCAGGGGAATGCTTCAGTCTGAGTTGTACTTGCAGACTGTTTAAAAAGCAGATGCTGCTAAAGTGGTTGTGAGGAGTGCCTAGGATTCTACCTAAGAAGCTCTTTGATTGTATCCACATGGAACAGCTATGCATCACATACTGAGGAACTAGGTCTTGAAAATTTTAAAAGACACTTATAGGGAACTAGCATTCCGTATGGTCACACAAGTGATGTTTGTCTCCACTTGCACACAGGCTTGAAGTTTCTGTAATCATTTCTTTCCTTTTTAACGTGCACCATTGGCAATGGATATCTTACTGTTTCTTTTGAATATCTCAAATAAGCAAAAAAGCATTACAACAATGGTTGGTCACATGGCCTTTGCAGCTATTTGATTTTCTGACCTGTAATAACATAAACATTTATCTACTTCTTCTTTGATGGCTATTATTCAATATTCTTTACACTTTTTAGTAGAGCTGTGAAAATAAAGGTATTTTTGGTGCTCTAAGAAGTGTTAATCGTTAAGCAAGTTGAAATTCTATCTTTAGGCAATTGTAAAAATAAAATGGGCATAGAATTGAAAAATTCAAACTGAAACTACAGTGACATTTTGCTCAGCTGTGACTTTTGCAGAATGAAGGAATTTGCCAAGAGAGGGAATTTGTTTTCCTCCCTTAATTGCACATATGTCTGGCTCATTGCTTTTGAGAGCTGAATGTACACAGACCATATTGTGGAGGCGAACTAGTCTTCAATTCTGTAAACTTCTAAAACTGAAGTTATGCCATGATGAGATAAAAGCAAATGGACAAAGAACCTAAAGTAATAAAATCTAATTGAGAAATAAAATTAAAAACCAGAAAAAAGTCCCAAAGTTAAATGACTAGATATAACACCATATCACAAGAGAACAAAAAAAAAGTTTTGAATTGTGTCTAAAAAATGAAAGGACTGTAAATAGACAAGCCCATTGATCAATTACTATTGTATTACGCTTTTTTTTTTTAAGAACTTGACTCCCAGATAAGCAATTCATTGTCTTCCTCTTTTTTTAACCAATAGGAAATATTCAAGACTACCCTATCTGACCATTACCAGGAAATACAAACTTTCTGTTCTCTACTGCTGTCTTTCCCTTCCACATTGACTGAGGTAAGTATAGACTGTAGGCATATGGATGGTCTTTGAGATTCCCAAACAAGAGAATCATCAAAAACACAAGATAACTTTTCATTTTCAGCAAATAAAAGTTTTGAAGATAAAAGGCCCCTCTGGTCTGTTATCACAAGTCTCTTCAGGGCTTGGCTCATTGCTGAAGCATCAATCACTTCCCTTCCTGCAGGTCATCTACAAGTGGCTGCTGCAAATAGGTCTGCTGCTGAAGGTTACTGCAAGATTTTACTTTCTCAAGACAGAACAATTAATTTACACATTTTCTTCATTTTGGAAAATTATATTTAAATGGCATATACAAAATATGTATACATCCTATGTTTTCCCACTTTTCTTCTTATCTTCTATTTTTTTTCTTAGAATAAGTGATTATTTTCTTTTGTTTGGATGTTGATGAGAGCTATGCAAGAACCCCAAGTAGCCTTCTTGCTCCTTTTCTTATAATCCAAACATCTATTTCCAGAAAGTTGTAAGAGTGATCCTTTAAAGTGACTGTGAAAATTTTATTTAAATTGTCTAGTGGCTTCCCACATATTTAGAGATGGTTCTGAGTGGCTTGTCATGTCCGTAGTCCCTGAACTCCTTTTTCCTGACACAGAATGTCTTCCTACCATTGGCTCTCACATGAGAGCTTCTTTCTTTTGAACACATCGGCTCCTGAGGGGATTTGCACCACCACCTCTGTCACCTGGAGTTTTCTGACCCAGTTATTTTCAAGACCGGCTCTTTACTTTTGGCAAGATCTTAGTGAAAATTTATCTTTTCAGAGACACTTTTCTTGAACCCTCTCAACCTCAACAACCATCTCAAATGACTTTGTGTTTTGTTTTCCTCTCTCATATGGCCAACCTTGTCTTATCCCTTTTAACTGTAGTTATCTAAAAAGGCCTTTCTACCTTTTTGCTTTTCCTCTTTAGAACCTTAATACTGGGTGCACACTAAGTTTACAATAAATATATCTTGAATAAATGGATTAATGATAAAACACTGAATATGCATTTTTCATGTACGCCTTTGAGGAACCACTATGCATGTTTGGAAATTGAACCTGGAATCTATAGCTGGTGAGACAATGTCTTTTATAGCTTACATTTTTTTATATAAATTGATGTCTTAAATTTTAATTTTGTCATTAATTTAAAGTTATACAGATACATAGCTTAATGTTTAACTTAGTGAACTAAATATTAGACACAGGGTAGGAGAAAAATAGCATTAAATGTTAATAGTAAGAAAACATTCTTGGAACAAGGCAAAGCTTAAAATGACTAGTGTGAAAACTCAAGACTTTGGAAAACCTTTTTTATAATTCTCCATGCTGTTATACAAAAAAGAGAAAAAAATTCCAACAGACATTGTAGGTACTGAAGCAAGATTCCCACTTAGATGAGGACCCAGCTTTTAGTTTTACTCTGAGCAACTCTTACATGCAAAGAACATGATGCACAGCTTTGTAGACAATGCACCTGGCAGGAAACTTATCGCCACCAATTCTGAGGGGTGGCATGGCTCATGAGGTACTGTTCAATGGCTGTGTTAATAAGCAATTAGACGGAAAGCCACCTGATGTTGCACATTTGGTAGCTTTTCTAGCTTTCAGTAGCTTTTGTTCTTTTCATTATCTCCTTTAAAAATCTGTTTCCTATTTATCATGACTAAACTCAGCAAAATAATCTATTCTTTCACACTTCACCCCATATTTTCTCACTCACTAATTAGAGATGCAAATGTTGATAAATAAGAAGACAATTTTTATGTACAACTGGGTCAATAAGTTGAACACTGTAGCCTGTTCCTGCAATTAAACCCCTATGAGAAATAGCTCAATTACAATTAGGGAAGCAATTATCCCCTTGTTAAAGGTGAAACAAATCACAGGTTTTAGTGAAATTTTCTGTTTGTTCCTTCTACCATGCCAAAAACCTTTGTAGCCATTGATGTTTGATCCAGAGTTCCTCCAAATGAATAATCTGATTAGATAAAGCATCTCAGGCTTGCTGTGTGATCATAACGTTTTCTAGGCTTAAATGAGCAGAGAGGGATTAATATCATAGAGATCTGCTATTATGCCTTGGGAATAGCCCAGCACCCACTCTATGACATATTCATTTTCTTGCTTCTTTAGGGAGATAGAAGGAGTCTTGTTACTGAAATTGCATCAAATGCCAGGAGAAAAGGAAAAAAAAATCATCTCTGGGTTGATAGTAGCAAATGGGCTATGAAAATACCAAGAAATATTACTTGATAGTATTTATAGGATTACTTTTTTTTTTTCAAATTGTTTACTGTGATAATTTAGTGAGACTATTACCAACATCCTCTGTGTTCTTTGGACTGTAGTATCTCCAAAGAATATTTTCAGTCCTAGTTCGGGTGAGTTCAAATCCTGCTCTAAGGGCTTAAACTGAAGGATTCCATCATTTCATATGGGTTCTCTGAATAGAATTTTATCTTTGTTGATGAAAGATATTACTCTTCCAGAAACTTTTATTTCCTGAAGGGTATCCTCTTCATTGTATCCAACATGACTTCTTTTTAAAATTAGGTTTAATTTACCTTGAGCATCTTGGTTTAATTTATCTTGACCTATAATTTTCTGTCCTTAGAGATAAAGTAAGAACTCAAATTCCTGTTCCTTACCTTTTCACAATATATTCACACAGAAGAGTATACAGATGATTTTCCACACAGTTATAAAATCATAGTATATCATATAAGGGTGCCATTTATGAAGCCACACGTTTACTCACACCAGTTGTTAAATCCTAAATCAGTTCTGAATATGTTTTCAAATAACTGAGTGTCCCTTAAGCCTTTTGTTTTAACTGATTCCTTTGCATTCCTAGACTATGAATTAGCCACTGATGGCATTATGTCCAATACAACACAATGTTCTTAGGACTCTGTGGTAAGAAGGCTATATAGTTATTAAGTGTTTTTAAAATGTTTAAATACATAACATATCCCTAGTCAAACAGAGGAATATTGAAAGAATGTGGAAAAGATATTAAAGGAAGAAATATTAAAGTCTAGAGTTCTGAAACTATAGTTTTTGTTCCTGGATCTAAACATTTTACTTAGCTAATTAGTTGTAGAAGGCATTCAAGGTCATTGTCCCCCTGAGGGGATTAACTGTAAGTAAGTGTTGGCTGTTTCTTTCTTTACCTGAGACTTCTTATTTTTTCCCAATAGGCGCTAAAAATGAGAGAGAGAGACCTATGAACAGTAACCACTGTTAAATTTCCTTCTTGGGAGAAAATGTAAGGGCTGATGGACTCTTGGACGCAGAAAGACCAGATGTATGACAGTAACTAATTCCTTGAGTGAAGTGAGGACAACAGAAATTCATGACATTTCTAATGCTATGGTTAGAATGTAAGATAGTCCCCATAGGTGCATGTGTTTGACTACTTGGTTTCCAGTTGACAGTTCTATTTTGGGATGTTGTGGTACTTTTTGGAGGTAGAAACTTGCTAGAGGAAGTGGGTCACTGGTGGTTGGGGGTAGACACTGGAGTCTTAATACACATCCCACTTGCTGTTCCTTTTTTCTGACTGTAGCTGAAATGTCAGTAGCTGTCTCCTGCTTCTGTTGAAATAACTTCACCATTGTATTTGATTTTATCCAGTCAAACTGTGAGCCTAAAACCGACTTCTTTTCCCTGAAGTTACTACTATTCAGTCATTTCTTCACAATAATGAGAAGGTTTTACTGCAGGCAACTTGATTAGCATTAGTGGAAGGCAAAGTCCTCTTTTTTATTTATAATTTTTATCTTTCAGTAAAAATTACATTTTATTGATTTAATCTTTGTCTCTCTGAGAAGTGTAATTTTTTTCAGATTGTTTTAAAAGAACTTTTGAAACAAAATAAAGTTAAAACTTTATAATACAGAATATTACTTTCTCTCTTTCTTACTCATACTTTTTTATTTTATTTTATATTTAAATGTTACATTTATGTGTGGTACTGTTGGTCTCCAAGCAAACCAATGACTGTAGAATATAGGAGGCATCTTGGTGACCCAGCAGAAATTCCTATTCCATATATATGCTTAGGGCCACCAATATTCAATGACTATGATATCAAGTTCATAATATAATAATATAAATAAAGGTTGATAGTCTTTTATGGCTTTAGATAGGCTTAAGTAGTTTTCATGTACTAAACTATTAAATATCACAAACACACAGTGCATAAATAATATTATCTTCCTTATATAAATGAAAATTTTAGATACAAGGGATTAGAAATCTTTCCTAAAGTCAGAGAATTAAAACATGATCATGCTTATATTTAAACCCAGAGTTTTATAAAGAAATCCAGTGTTGTATTATAGAGGATTCCCAAATGTGAGAAGGCCACTGTTATCACCTGAGGCATATCTAGGACATTATAAGCATAAATTCAGTGTGATCACAACTTAGGTTGGTCTTTTTTAAAAAGATGGCTGGTTTGGATAGCTAAAAAGAAATTACTACTTCCTGATAATCTTCAAGGAATGTATCTCCCTTCATGACACTAGCCACATGCATGCAAAACAAAGATCAACTGACTTGAACAGTCATGTGTTCACTGAACTTCCACTATCTGATTTTCTCTTGGAAGCAGTTGCTTTGGACAGCAGCAAGGCACTCATCTATCTAAGCTGACCTCCTTAGGGCTGATCTAATGATCATTAAGCACATGCATTTTACCTGCTGGTTTTATATTAAGATCAACATCTTATTTTATGTCATTTTTATGCTTTCAAAATCCTCAAACAAATAAATGAAAATAAAATACCAAATGCATTTTTTATTGAAACTAAAATGATCAAATAATCCTTGAACTCCCAAGCTATCTTTCATCTCTTTCTTTTTACATTTTTTGTTGCTCTTGAGCAAATAGAAGCTGGAAATGTCATGTTAAGGCATCCAGTGGTTTTCTGATCTTGGTGATTTTAATGGTGTTAGAAAGAGTCTACATAGGATTTTATTAGCTGGCTTTTAAGCATGCATGTTTGATCTCTCCTCTGAAAAAATAGAAAGAAAAAGTAATATGTATTAAATATAGTTCTTTGAATGTCAAATGGGTATATGATTTTTGAGCTTGCCAAATGTTAATTAGGCTCTTCCTCAGTGATGATACACATAAAATTCATAGCCAATTAGTTTGAAGTCATGAATCTTTACTCCTTGACAAAGTGAACTACTTTGTTGAGCTGGGAAAAAAAAGTAGCATAATCTCTCTGTAATAATTTTCAAGAGCCAGCTCCTGAAGACCAGCTGCTTTATGTTGTTTTGAGTAGAAACAAGGCTATGGGTGCCCATGCTGCTCAGAGTATGGGTAGAGTAGAAGCCAAATTACAGAGACCCATACTTTCCTTAGGATATTTAGTACTTTACAATGGCTTTGGAAAAGGTTTCCTTTAGAAAAAAACTACAAGTAAGGAGACAGATGCATTGTGGCATAACTGATAAGAAATGTTGGACTGAGAAGAGATTTTTTTCATTTCAGCTACACTGCCAGCCTGTGTTTTGGGATGCAACATGTTGATATGGTATTGTGTGATAGTGACAGATAACCATAAAATCCTGATATGGTACAGAAGAGTCTGGAGATGACAATTACAAGTAGAAATAGTTCTCATTTTTTTCAGAGTGAAAAGGGAAATACTTTATAGTTAAGAAACAGAGATATCAATGGTATGGAGGAAAGTGGAGTCCTCTTGTGTGTATTTTCAAATGATCTGAGCCAGTATTAACTCAGAAGAGCCAGATGCTCAGTTTTGCGGTTGTGGGTCTGGCTACTGCAGCTAACTCCTACTTTGTACCAGTTTGCAAGACTGAAAAGCTAAGAGAATTCCAACAGTAAATGAACTATCCATAATTAATTATTAAAAAATTTCAATATTGTTTTTTGGTTGTTTTGTTAATTTTGTAGTTTTATTGTAAGAAAAATTGAGCTAATCCATGTTTCCTGGGTCTATATTTAGATCTGAATGATAACTGGCATATGTCTCTTTCCATATATGCAATATAGAGTAAATCTTTCAAATGATTTCATGAAGTTTGGAGGCTAGCAAGAACCCTTAACAAATAATCAGCTATGTTATTTTCCCAATAAAAGTGTGTTTAGAATTATAGAACTCTGTAGACAATCATGTTAGACACTCTAAGGTAATCTATTAATCACATGAAGGGAACATTGCTTTAGAGGTTGTAGCTATTTGTTAACAAATAAAAGACAAAGTATTAGTTTTCTTCAATAGGATGCTGTAACATTATGGTGAGTGTCCCTAGGAGACCATGAATCCTCTGCTGGGTCATTCAAGGCAATTTCTCAAATGCAGCCCCTTTGAAAGAGCAACACATTGATGCTAAAGAAAAGTCAAGTGAAAAATATTATTCACAATACTTCATTAGTAATCCATAGACTTCATTTAAGCAGAACAAAAAATGCATAAATGGATACATTTAAAAATATTTGATATATATGAAACATGACTGAATGAAAGTGATCCTGTTTCTGACAGCAGATATGCTTTTTTGTTCTCTTCAATGACACAATAGGCTTAGAAACACATATGTGCAGTGAAAGGTTCACAAAACAGACACACATCTTTCATACACTAATATTTTTTAAACATCATTTGGAACAATAATACAACCGATGGCACATTTATTCACAGAATCTCTTTCTATAAGTGCCAGATAAAGTAAAACACAATTTCTGATTATTTTGAAAGAGAATGATAAAATTAATCCATGATGCCTGTGGCTTTGTCCAGTGGGGCATTCTAATTGACTCCCAAGTCATTAATCAGTTCCTAATCAATCTGTTTTGCCAGCAGCAGGCAGTTAGGACTCCATTACCAACCATTCATCATGCCATGTCCTAATTCACTGCACCATTAGCCATGGATTAGGCCTCTGTTAGAATAACTAAGTGCCAACTGCTAAATGCAATACATTTTCGTTACCTCAGCTACTGGGATCCCTTCAGGTGGCCGACACTGGAGTAAGACTTCCTGTTCCAGAGATACTTCCTTTCCCAGTGGTTCCTGCTCAAATGTTTTCCGTAGATCTAGGAGGTTCAGGTGATAAAGTATATGTCAAAACCAAATAACATCAGTCTTCTTACAGAAAGTGCCCAAACTTCCCCAATTTAGCATTTTACATTTTTATAGTTCATTCATCTGTTGATATTATACCATGATCTGAGAACTGATATTCTATGTAGAAGGAATTATGAAAGGAAAAGGAACAGTGCTGCCTTTAAACATCAATAAACATCTCTCATATATCACTTTAATACTTATTGAAATATGTCAATTATACTTTATTATTTCTTTGTTATCTATTATGATGACCATCTTTTTTTTTTACTTTTGGTGAGAATAATTTAATAACTTGATTATGTGGTACAATAAGAGAAAGGCAAGTTATAATGGTTTCATAGAAACAATGATGGGAAATGTTTGCTACCTACATGTCAGCAAATAGAAATAAGAGATTGGATCTCAATGAATGGATGACCACCTTTTTAATTTAAAGAACTCCAATCTCTTGAATCTTAAAGACAGAGTTCTTTATGTACATAAACATTTTTTCTCTTACAATTGATATTATTAAGGGTATAGTAACTTCAGAATATTTTTATTCAGAAATCAAAAATGAGCTTCTGTTCAAGTTGGAAAATAGGACTCTTCAAGGATCCATAAATAAGGATTCATATAACTTCTGAAAATGTCTTTTTTTTTAAAAAAAAACTTTATTTGTTTATTTATTTGCCTTGGTGTTTGCCTGGAACTGGAACTACAGACAGTTGTTAGCTGCCATGTGGGTGCTGGGAATCGAACCCGGGTCCTCTGGAAGAGCAGACGGTGCTCTTAACCACTGAGCCATCTCTCCAGCCCCCTCTGAAAATGTCTTAAGAACACAAGGGAAAACAGAGAGTAGCTACTGAGAATAGTCTAGAAAGAATTTAATTTTCTATCATGTAGCCATTTTCAATGAGAAAATTAAGTATTCATTTCTTCTCAAACATTCCAAGTACCTAATTATGTGCTTGTATGGCTAGAGCTATTATAGCAAGATGATGAAACTTTGGAAAATACACAGAGAATAAAATGTCAGGAGCCAGCCTATCATCTTTCAAACCACAGGTACATGCTGTAGGAGACAGCTTTAACTAATACATCCTGAATGAGATATAATTGTTTATTTTAGAAGTTTGAATTTAAGCTCTAAGTAAATTTTATCTACTTTTTACAAGTAAAATATATTCAAGGAATTTCTTTAGAACCCATAGAATCTTATTTTGTATGTACAACTGAGTTTTTACAATACAGCAATAACGTAACTTTAACCATTAAGTTTCAATTTAAAAAATGCCTCTGTTCTTTCATCTTTGTCCTTTACAAATGTTTAAGAACCTTAAAGTACCATTTCAGTGTACTTCACAAGGTGGAATCCCAGACTCTAGACATGTGCCTTAGTAAGTTCTTTCTAAAGGATACCATCTACACAAAGTCACTAAAAGAAAAGATACATTTATATATTTGTTTTATTGTTGGATTTCTTCACAGAAGAAACTCTTCTAAGATTCTGGTGTTTATGAGAAAATGATTGATGAATGTGAATTAAAACAAGAACCTCGGGGGCTGGAGAGATGTCTCAGAGATTAAGAGCACTGACTGTTCTTCCAAAGGTCCTGAGTTCAATTCCCAACAACCATATGGTGGCTCACAACCATCTATAATGGCATCTGGTACCCTCTTCTGTATAGTGTACACATAATAAATCTTAACAAAACAAGAGCCTCTCCAAAGGAAGAGGGAAGTAATGTCAAAGGGACATTTCTGTTTAGATTATCAAGAAATTGATTGTTAGGATGAATACTTAGAATCCAAATAATTATCATTACTTGAAAGATATCTCAACTATATTTCTGTTTCACAAATGAGAAATATGCTCATGAAGTTATCCATATCCTCACAGCAAAATAATTAATGCTATATTAGAATGTGCTAGTCTTTCATTTTATATATCTTGCAAACCCACACATGACTCTTAATCCTTTCTCATGCATTTGTGGCTTCACAGAAATATAAAAAGCATCTTTTTGTTACAATAACGGCTGTTTGTTTTTGATCTACACTCAGGTGAAAGTTTTAGTAAACATGGTTGCACATAAAAAAGTTTTAGCTAGCAACTTTTGTAGGATAAAAATTATCTATATGGTGTGTCTTACTTGCAAAACATGATTCTGAAATGATTCCATCTAGCCTGAGCTAAAGTAGAGGTAAAATGACTGAAATTTGTTCTTATATTAATAACATACTGACGATTTTACTTAAATTTGCCAGGATGTAAAAAGGGCTAATAACAACAACAAAAACCCCATATAGTCAAACAGTTGATAAAATTTCATTTGATATTTAAAATTTTATGCTTACTATAGAGATTTGATGAGATGTTTAAGATAAAAATGTGTCAGATATAGAAACAATATTTGGAAGATAAGATGAACTATGTGAATGAGAATCCTTTATGTCCAGTAACCAATGGTCAATGCTCCGAGGCCAATGATTTGAGGCCACCACCATATTACACTTATGATGACAGATGGGTTATAGCAGTAGTGAGGAGCCAGAGTTAGGGACCAGATTGTATAGACTGGGATTATGAGGGTCATAGACTTAATAGATGACAACAGGAGAGGAACAAGAATCTTAAATGTATGTAGATTAAAACTTCCAAAGATTTGGGTATTTGGAGAGTGTCAGCAGGTAAGATTTGCTACAGTTGATGCTACTTATTATATCAAAAGCCAGATTATTGAGTTGAGCAAAGAAGTGGGGGAAAAGCCCTTTTTTGTTACATTTTGACTTTAGTGTTTCTATAGAATGATCAACTGGAATTGTCCAGTATGTCTAGGTCATAGTTTATAATCCACAGCACTATTAAATTTGGGGAATTTGACATTTCTTTGTGAAACTGTTCTTTATATAACAGTATGTTTATTGCCATCACTTATCTCTAGTCATCATACTCTAGGAATGTCTTTCTCTGACATGACAAAATAAGTGGATGTAGAAATGCCAAATGCCCTGAGAAACACTTAGTGGGTTTAGCTGTCTCAGCAGTGGCTGAAGCAATAGAAATCAATGCTTCTGACAGGGGACAAAACGCAGCATAAAGAAAAGAAAACATAAATATTGAAGCAGGAGGACACCCAATAAAAAAATGACAAATTGGTTGGAGAGATGGGAAGGAACCCAGAGGAAAGTGGTATAAAGACTACAAGAAACTAAATGATAAGGAAATGAGACGTCAACAACACAATGGGCAGAACTGTAAAGAGAAGCCATTAGTTTGAGGAGTATACGGGACTTGGAGAAATGAATATTATAAGTGCTTACTATATTTCTATGATTAAGGGACAGTGCATTTAAGTACAGCATGCTGTAATTTCTGTTAGGATATAGTATGACTTTAGACAAAGTATCTAGGTTTCTGTCACATCAGTGCATATGAGTGTCACCATTGTTTCTTGATTGAGAAAAGTTTGGCATCAAAAGCCTAGTTCCAGGTACCTACTAAAGAGAAAGATGCATTGAAATTATCAATAGTTATTACATAATTACGTTGTCATAATGGTTGTGCTTTAGATTCCTCATAAATTTTATCTAATTTTTAGTATAACATTACACTTAACCCTACAAAGCAGTTATGTCTTCTTGAAAAATAACATATATATATATATTTATTATTTGGTGATTTTATATCATGCACTCCATCAAACTCAGTTATCAGACCTCTCAGATTCATGCCTACTCTTATGATCTCTCCATTTACAAAACAGCCCATTAATGTTGCTCATTTACTTACTGGAGCATAATTAAACTCCCTGTGGCCAGACCCTTAAAGAAAACAAGTCTAAGTTTTGATATCAAAGCTCTTTTTTAGTTTGTAGAAGGAACTTAGGATATACTATATTATGGTTGTGTAAGGAACAGTGAGAAACATCGTTTATCATTGAGAGAGAGGTGATAGAAGGTAGAGAGAATGCCTTGGAGGAAGAATGATAGAAAAATGGGTACTTGTCAGCCAGAAATTAGGTATAAAACATCATTCAGAATAATATGGGAATTTATGTAGGGGAAAATATATATCATATTATATAGAATCCTAAAGGCCTTTGGACAGCCTTTACGATTCTATATAATAACTAACAGATTACTTCTGGAAAGTCAACTTCATTTTGTTACTGATTTTACACATGTATAATCAATAAATCATATGTATTTACATATATGGTTCAGTTATTGATTCTACCAATTACAAGATTTTAATGTTGTAAGCATGGATTCAGAGACAGGTTGAATTTTGACCATGAATATTGGCTTACTAAATCAATTCACTGTAATTCAATTGACAGATGTTTAACCAGACTTGCAATGATAAAGATTTCATTGACCATTTATGCTCAATCAAGAAATATTTTAGAACATGTAAATGTATTCAAAGATTCATTTGTCATTGTTGTATTTTGTGGCTTTTAATGAAGCTTCTGTACAATACTCTGCTTAAAAATTATTTATTGTGTGGAAAATACCAACTCTCTGACCTCTATAAGCATCACAGAGGCTCTTGATAATGTAATTAGTAGATGGTCAGCTGAGAAATATGTCTTTTAGGTCTTTACTTTCCTCATTAATGAAATATAAATAAAAACCTGTGATCTGTAGGATTATTTTTATTATAATCTATGGATAAATATTTTAAATATGTATTTAATAGGATAGAATCTTATGAAAATAGGATATCAAGTGTTAGTAATTTTTAGTGTCCAGAGGAATCAACAAAACGAATTACTTTGTAAACTGTAAGAGTAGGTACATCTTAGACAAATTTGCTATTCTTCCATTGAACTTTTTGACATGGGTCTATACAGATAGTAAAGATATAGAAACAGAGGAGAAGATGTGTGGCTTCCTGAAGTTTCAATGTCAAAAATATCAGGAGCTACACTGATAAAGTCTTACCAACATGACTGGCAAAACATGAAC
This sequence comes from Sigmodon hispidus, assembly GCA_004025045.1. Taxonomy (NCBI): domain Eukaryota; kingdom Metazoa; phylum Chordata; class Mammalia; order Rodentia; family Cricetidae; genus Sigmodon; species Sigmodon hispidus. The sequence goes on along the minus strand of PVIH01003206.1, from coordinate 39,837 downwards.
AAAACGAGAAAAAAAAATAAACCTGCTAAGATTGATAAGGGAAAGACCAGGAGACCTCAGCATTACACAGAGAAAATTGCAGGCTACTAAAGAATGCAGAGAATAGGAGAAATCATCTTCCTTAGGGAAAAACACATAAATTGGTTGTTTAATATCAAATGATCAGCCTAAAAACATACATACAAATAACATTATATAGACTGAGCAAGTTGTATTTAGGAATGTACATGTACACACACATATATACACACATACTTGCACCATCAGTTAATGAAAACAGAGGACCTTAATTTGAGAGAGAAAAGAAAGGTATATGGGAGTAGATGGAGAGAGAAAAGAGAATGAAAATATGATAGAATTATATTATAATCATAAAAATAAAAGATATTAGTTTTATATAAAATTTAAGGGTAATGTAACAAAACAAAAGATAAAAATTGCATTTCTGATCATTATAAGTTACCATGGGTTACTTTGACAAAATAAAAGAATAATAGATGAGAAATTTATACTTAAACAACATACAAGAAATTTCATCATGTCAATACACTTAATCACTAAAAGAGAAGAACATGTCTCTTCCCCATGGATGGCCCTCAGGAACCGTTGCCTGACAGTCTGATGTGAAAGTTGAGGCTGGACAGGTCTCAGCTTTGAATGTGATGGGTTGCACTAGCATCCATGCACTTGAGAGCTCTACTAATTTGGGAAAGACGTAAGGAGGAGGTGTCAGTGAAAAAAAATCTCCCAATCATATTTAACCAGGTGGTTAATACTGTCACTTTTGCAAAGAAAAAATTTCAATTCTAGACTTCAAAGAAGAGTCTTCATTTGTTAAAACTGCTAGTCTTTTAGAGTTTACTAGAGAAAATTAGGTTCAGAAGATAAAGTCTAAGTGTTTTGATACGTCTGTGAACTGACAAATTCTCTAATGATATATTTTTCATTAGACTATTCTAGTTGGAAACCAGATTTCAAATTTATATAGGATAAGATAATAAAGAAACATTATTAATATTGGTTAGGTTTTGTTTTCATTTACACCCTATAGGTCTATGCAAATATTAAAGTACATAGTAAATGTTAACAGGGTTTAGAAGATTTTAATATGTAATTATAACCATTGCATACAGAAAACTCTAGAATATAATGATTCATGTATGCATTTTAAAACATCATTTTCATATAGAGTTTTACCAAATATTAATGATCTATAAACTCTAGTATGTAATATTATGTATTTTCTTATGGAATTTTATGATTATTACTGGTTTTAAAATATTATTACATTCTTTAATCATAAACAATCTCATGTATTTACATACTTTTGATTATTTTTTTCTATAAAACCTTGACTGGGTATCTAGTTTGTGTTGGGAACAACAGGACTTATTTCCTTCTCTATCTATAAGTTACTAGTACGTTTATTTTAAATAGTGTGTTAAATGTCTTACTTATATATTGTAGCAAAAAGAGGAATAGCATCAACAGCTGAAATCACAGTTCCATGGGTTTGGAGTATTTTTAATGAATGTTTGGTACTACACAGCCAAAAATGGAGAAGCTTGGAATGCTATTTGAAGACTCTCCACTTAAAGCTAGTATTCACTTGGCTGTCCTGTTAGAAGGAAATTTGAACTTTGAATGACATTAAAACTCTGTCATTAACTTTTGGAGGGTGATAAATTCTTGTCAGAGAATTGAAAGCCACCACCAAATAAGGGAAATTTAATAAAAAGAAAATAGCAATATGTATCATGAATCATACTGTATGCTACACATTTATAGATGTAAATATATATGTATTTGCATGTGAGTTTATGCTCAGTGGATCATGATATAGAAAGGTTTATTTGTAGGTCATTGTGGAATGGGTCTGAACCCAATTGGGAGGAAGAGTAACATAATGGCTAAGAACAGGGTTGATGTAGACAAATGTGGTTTCAGGTCTGACTCTACCACTTGACTACCTAACCCTTATATAAGCTTCTTGAGCTAGAAAAAAAGTGAATATTCTAAGAAGGGGCTATTTCAGATCTACAAAAGCTACAATGCACCTATAAAATCTTTAGTGTCATATTAGCATATAGCAGATGCTCATCTAAACATTAATTTCACTCTTCATCTTTTCCCATGATATTAGAAAAATTTATCATGGTATGTCAACATTTGCACCGTTACTATTACTCAGTTGTACTTGGTGTGAGAGAAGGCTGTTACAAGTATGGATTGACTAATGATTGATGGAAATTTCACAAGGTGAAATCCAAGGATTTTAGTTATGGCTGATAAAAACAGACTTATTCTATTCAGGCCAGTCCCTGGGAATCTGGCTCTGAAAAACCTCGCAGGTTATAGGCAAACAAGTAAACCTAAGAGCCGTGGGTGGGTTGATGATTGATGATCAGTTGCTTGGTATACCATTTTATATATATATATATATATATATATATATACATATATATGTATATATATATGTATATATATATTTATGTGTGTATATGTACATATATATATATAGTGCTAAATATAAGAAGCATCTTGTGAATCTGTAGGTAATGAGGAAAACAAGGTCTCACATAGTTGCTCTAACCAGTGGATTAAAAATGAGTCCTTGGTGGTGATTTTACAGCTTCCATATAGTTCCTTTCTCTATTGGCTGGAGACTGCCTTTGTCTAACACAGGACTTGAATTTTCCCTGTATATGAGAACCATACACATAACACAAATAGCAGAAAACTAGGCATCAATTCTTTTCTTTGAAACTTACTCATGTGAGGCACTTTTTGTTCTTTTACATTTTAACAGATTTCAGTAGACAAAACAAAATAAAATTCTTCTTTCCTCTTGCTGCTCAGCTGTTACATACAATCTAAAGGAATGTAGTCTCTGAGGACAACAACCCTAGATTTAATTACTAACACAAGTTATAAATGTGGATTTTCTGTGAGATTTTGTTTACTATGTGGTCACATACCTAATGGTTTATCAAAATATGCTGGTGGGACAGTCTTTTGAGGGTTAAACCAATATTTGATAAACTCTATGTGGCTTCTTTGGGCCTCTACAGGCCTCTACTGATACTTTGAGATAATTGATGTAACCAATGTTTAAGATGATAAAAATTAATGTTTCTTATGTTCTCCCTTTTGCATTGAAGACCCTGTTCCCAAAGTCTTTCCCCATAGTTATCCTGACAGACCTAAGCAGTAGTCAGGAGGTGATGCTTCTGTATCTCTACCCAGAGTTTATTGCATAAAGCTTCCTGACCTGAGGGGAGGGGACATGCTCCATTATGGCTACTTTCTAAGAGATATAATATCACCAGCCTGTTGAATATCATTTTTTCTAGTATTTGTAACTGAGCCTACAACCTCACACAAACTAAGTAAGCAAGCACTCTATCACTAGGCTACATCTCCGACACTTTTAAATTTCTTTATATTTTGAGAAAGGGTCCTATTAATTTGCTCTAAATGTCCCTTCTATCACTCAGCCTGCTCTACAGCTTCAGCTTCAGTCTTCTATCAGCTGGGATCATTCATCTGCAGCTCCAGACCCAGCTCTATGTTTATCTAATATTTGAAAATTTCCAAGGTCAACTGTTCCAAGTATACTTTCACGCATGCTGCATAATACACAGTAGCTATTCAGAAAATATGGAGTTTTATAAAATGTCAAAATAATGTGGATAACTTCCTTTAGTGAAGAACTGGGGGATAATTTCTCTTTAGTTATGTAATTCCTAACTCTCACAGTCCAGTTCTCTGACTTTATGTATTGTTGTATCTGAGATTCTCAGAAGGTTCATTCACTTGTTCAAGCTCATACTTACTTGAGCTGGCTACTCCTTACCTGAGTGGGCTACTCCACATGTGGATTTTGGAGTGAGAGGTACATGGTGTCTATAGCCATTTTCTGTTGGCACAAGCACATTACAAAGATGTAGAAGCCAGAGATTTGAGGTAAGTTTCATTGGGCCATCAAAAAGGATCTGGCAGTTTAGCTATTATTCCAGATATTCTTAAGACATGGTGACAGTTTGTCACAGATGCTGGTAGCTGTCTATATTATTTCCTTTGGCTACATCTCCCTTTGCTTTATCAGTAACATTGGCTTCTGAATTTTCATCTACGTACAAATTTTTTCTCACTTACTCCTTCTACTGAACAACCTCTGACCTGGGAGTTCTTCAATACATCTACAAAGATCCTTCCCCAACATTTACAACTTCAAGAAATTATGGTTGAATGCCTTTTTGGGTAGATGGAGACCTGGAGGGTCACATTTAAGGTTACTACAGTTGTTATTAGCAAAGATCATGCATCCACATGACCCAGGTTTGATCGTGATCAGCACTAGGTTAGGTTTTTTTCTACTTTTCATCTTCATGCATAAAATGATAACCATAATAGTTACTACATACTTGCTATGAAGGTTAAATAAGGCAATGATGATAATAAAGCAAATGAAGACAATTCAGCTTCATTACAATTTCCTTTTTGGATGCTTTCTCAGCTATGGAGTGTTCAGAGTTATGGCCATACCATACACAGCTTGTTTCAACAAAATGGCTGTCGGTTTACATAAACCCCATACTTTGAAGACATTCATGGTACAGTGATGGTCTACTGACCACCTTCAGTATGTCTGACCCCACAGTAAGAAAGCACAGTAGGTCTAGTGTGTTTCTCAGGTTTTTTTTTTTAGTTTTGAATTACTTCTCAACTAATTCCTTTTAGAAGTAAAATGGACATAGCCCACAGAATACACTTTTGACTTTAAAATATTGTTTTTCTGTATTTTTGGTGCTCCGTTAGCAAATAAAATAATTCCACAGTCACATAAGACATTAATACTTGTGTTCTTAAAAGGAAAAAAAATGTACTTGTCCTTCTATGATGATGAAAGGGGCTAATTATGTTGTCACAGTAGAGTAGAATTTATGCTTAAATCGCAAAATTTGTCTGTTAACAGAAAATAACTGCTGAAAACCAAGCAACAGAGCATATATGTGGAGAATTTGATTAGTCTTCAGAGCTTTGGGCACTTATTAAAAGTGAAAAATTCCTGGCTTAATATCTTAGGGCCTGAAAAGTTCACCATGGCTTTCTCTCCCAGAAACAGATTATCAGATTTAGGCTGTTTTAGAAAAATTATAAAAATACTATATTAAGAAACTCTTACTACTTATAATTTAAAATGTAGGAATGTAATATTAAAATGATTTTTCAATTATCTTTGCTTCGTAAATATTGTAAATGATAAACAAAGAGCAACCGTTGAAACAAATCAACTGCTCAGACTGGCTGTCACAGACAGTAAAGTCAAGGATTCCTCTGTGACTGTAGCTGTATGCACTGAGGCAGACTGCTGAGAGAAAGAAGCCTACTTCAGTTTCAGAGCCAAAAAGCACTCAACATCTTTAGCCATCAGAGAAATGCAAATCAAAACATCTTTGAGATATCACCTTACACCTGTCAGATTGGCTAAGATAAAAGACACAGATGACAGCCTATGTTGGAGAGGTTGCAGAGCAAGGGGAACGCTCCTCCATTGGTGGTGGGAGTGTAAACTTGTTTAGCCACTCTGGAATGCAGTATGGTGGTTTCTCAGAAAACTGGGAATCCATCTTGCCAAGGATCCAGTGATACCACTACTGGGCATATACCCTAAAGATGCACATTCATACTCCAAAGGCATTAGCTCAACTATGTCCAAAGTAGCATTATTTGTAAAAGCAAGAACCTGGAAACAACCTAGATGCCCCTCATGTGAAGAATGGATTAACAGACTGTGGAACGTCTACGCAATGGAGTACTATTCAGCAGTACAAAAGAAAATGATATCCTAAAATTTGCAGGCAAATGGATGGATTTGGGGAATATCATCCTGAGTGAGGTATCACAAACCCAGAAAGATAAGCAGGGGATGTACTTACTCCTTAGTGGACTTTAAATAAAAAGCAAAGCATGTCCAAGCTGCAAACCACAACCACTGAACAGATTGGTATCCAAGAAACCTTGGAGCCCATTCCCTGCAGAAGAACACATGACCCAGTCTTGATGTTGGGGTGAGGAAAGTAGATCTACCTGGAATGGAGGCTGAACTAAGCCGTATTGGGACCTTAGGACCTCCTGCCCTTGCTGGGGAGGAGATAAAGAGATGTGAAGAAGAGAGAGTGACTGGGAAGTGCAGGAGGGGGAAAGGAGTTTGAACAAGGGGACACAAGGATAAAAAATATGACTTTATTCATAATAATAAAAAAGAGAAAAAAGTTTCCTAATTTTTCTACACCTCCAGTTTGTTATTTACACTACGTGGGTGACAACTGGCTTGCATAATAGAATTCCTGTGTGATGGCAGTGGCTAGAACACAGAAAGGCACAGTGTAAGAATGTGGTGATGTTGTTTAACCATCGCCATGTTTTAAGAGGAGCCAGAAAAGATAATAGGTTTTGACTCTTTTCTTTGTAACCTCATTTTGCTATTTAAAAGCTAAAGTTTTCGGTCCTTCTTAAGAACTGACCATCAAAACTTGTAGAACAACACAATTCATACCTGTGGATAGAGGTCATGCCAGCATCTTTAAGCATATCAGCAGGAGAGTATGCTGGCAATGTCTTTAATGTACCAAGCAAGGCCTGCTCTCCCTCATTGTACTGAGAGCATTTAAACTGATGAATCTCAAGTGAACACAGTCCCTAAAGTAAAGATGTGCCATCCCAGCCATCTTTCTTATTTCTTGACTTTAGGGCATTTATAGGATAAATACATTTGTATTTGGATAGTCTTGCCAAAGGGTTTTTGAGAAAAGAAATATTTTAGAGTTAGAAGTCCAAATGACATCCATTAAAAAGAAAAGAAAGAGAGCAACAGCCATGCAAGTGACACTTTTATATTCATACTGCATCTTTAGTTTTAGAAAAAAAAATGATTAGATGTCATCTCATTATTTTTAAGGTATGTCTTAGGGATAAATAATAAGAGATATGCCAACTTTATGGATGGGAAACCTGACATTCGAAAACATTAAGGTTTCCTATGCTGAGCACAAAAAGAGTGCAAGGCTTGTAGACAATGCTTTGGCAATTAAGCACTTAAGCCATAAACTTGTTTTCATATAGCATAAGATATACTTTAACATTAAATTTAGGTCTTATGGGTTACACTCCCTATAACATAGGAATTAATGACTTTCCCCCAGAATTTAACTGTATGAGATAGATTTCTACAAGTTACTTGTCTACTCCTATAATAAATGTAGGTTATAAATGCCCATGAATTTGTGAGGTCTCATAAAATGTAAGGGATTTTGCCCATAGACAAAAGCACACATATTTGAGAAAATATATTCAGCCATGGGCTCTAGCTTTTAATCTTATCATATAAACCACAGTAAATTGTTACTGCTACATAACTATTGAGTTCTAAATAAAACAAGAGTAAAGTTGTTAAAAACTCCTCCTTTATATAGCAATGTCTGAACTATATAGTAAATCTCTTTGAAATCAAAATATGTGCTCTGTCACTCAGACACTCAGTGATTGCTTTAAGAACTAGACCTAAACCTCAAAAATGTGCATTAGTAAATAAACTATTTATTTTGGTATTGACAGTTCTGCTATGTTCTGCTAAGATATTTAGTAGTAAGGTATTAAGTTCATGGTATGGTTCATGTCATTTAGAATGCCTGAAGAAATACATTATTTACTAAATTGTTTAATGAATTTTTATGCTAAGTATTACAAGCAAATAGGAAACTGGAGTGTAACCATAAAGGCCATACAACATAAATTCCAAAACCACACAAACAAGCATGATAACTAATGAGATTACATGTATTTTTTAATTGGAGATATCTGAACACAGAATTACTAATGTATTCACTCTTATGTGACAGTCTTGAGACCTAAACTGTTGCAGAAATCTTTTATTCAGGATATTTTTGCTTTACCATGGAGCATATGACCTGAGGACAATCTAAATTGAGAGGTCCTACAATTATGCACAGAACAGACCCCAAAAATTAATATAAAAAGTTAAGTATTTAATTCATGTGTGTTTATATGCATTATATAGTTGAAATACTCTTATACATATGAGACTACATGAAATACATTACTAAGATTAATTTAATTTCCTTACATGTTTACTTTTGAAAACATAGACACTTGTAGAGTTTAGGTTGGCATCACATTTTTATCAGAGCCAGCCCCCTAGAAGACAGTGCATTGAATATTATGGACTCACAAATGTGAGCAAGGTTGGCACAAACTTCAAGGCAATCCTGACCATGTAGAAAGTCCTAGTGAGCTTTTGGAAGAGGTAGAAAGGTCGCCTGTCAGTTGTTAGTAGCTTCTGTGAGACTACTGTGACTTATAAGTTAGTGCATGTGATTCAAGAGGAATCTCAAGGAACTGTCCTGAATTTTCTAGGAAGATGGATTTCCTGTGCACACACATCCCACTGTCACAAGATTTGTAGGAGAGCAGTTTCCATGTGGCTCACTCTTCTATCCTTAGACATGGGGAAAAATATGGCCTCATGTTTTGTGAATAAGGAGACAATTTCAACTTTATGGATTGACAGCTGAGATCGGCATCAAGGGAGGAAGGAAGGAGAGAGAGTTTTTCACTCTCAAAGTTTGCTGAGTATGTGTAAGGACAGAGTCCCTGGAATTGTGGGAGCTGGTAGCTCATGCACCTGCTTTTATTCACTGAGCACTTGGTTTGTGTCCTGGAACTCTGCCACATGCTTGGAAATTTATTTTCTTTAATCTCTAAGTAATCTTATCATTTTCATGTCATGGTTCGTGAAATTAAGGCTTAGAGAGGTTAAGTAATCTGACCAATGTCTCACTTGTCAGTGATGGAATGAGGATTTGAACATAATACAACCTGGTCAGAAGGCAAATGCTCTTAACTGTTGCATTTATAGTTATTCTTTTCACATAGTTCTCTTCTTCACAAATGACAATAATCCACCACCACTACTACCACAAATACACTGTCTATAACAGCAAGAATATCAATCCCAAATATCCCCTTGACAGCATTGCTCACAATTTGCTCAGATTCCACTTTCCTCCTTTATACCTTGGGGTTCTCACATTGGCTTGGGAACCAAACACCCCCTCCTTAGGGTGATTGTTGGTGCATGCCCTTGGGGGCTTTCTGAGGACATTTTCCTCTGTGGAGGAACTTAAGCCCACCTGGGAAAACTGATACCTCCAGTGTAAATAAATAAGCTTGATTAGGGGAAGATATGTTCAAAACTAATTTCCTGTTAAGTACTTATTTTTAAATTTCTAATTTTTCCTTTGTTCAGATTATGTCACTAAGTAATTTTCTATTTGATAACACATGAATTATTAGTTGTAAACAATAATAGTACATTTATTCCTCTTCATATATTACTGAAGACAGGGCTTTTAATGAAAGAATGATGGGGGAGTATAAATATAATCAGGGTATACTTTACTGGGTTCATGGATTTAACCTTTGCTATGGTTATGTTCAACTGTGACAAACAGAAACTGGAATTGCTAATTATGGGATGAACATCCATTCAGTATCACTATTCAAAGCACATTTGAATTCAAATCTTTGTGTGTGTGTGTGTGTGTGTGTGTGTGTGTGTAAAAGATTCAAAAATCTACAAATGTACTGCAGGAAGGGTGAACTTGGTAGACAAAGGGAAAGTAAAGTCCTTTCTTTGACTTTTATTGTGGTCAATATCTATGAATAAATAGTTCTGAGTGCGGTGGCATGCCTTGGCCACATGCATGCGAGTTTAATTAATTATAAAATTATAGCAAGCCACTCGAGAATTAGAACCAGAGTGAAAAGGCACTAGGGAAGAGTTTGGTCTCTGATTATTTGAAAATGCCAAACTCTTTAAAAGCAAGAAGTTAAAGAGGGAAGTTTATAAAATAAAGCAAATAAAGACAGGTCTTACATATGCATATTCAACTTCAGTATAAAAAGTGAATATAAGCATATATACATTTTTATATGAAATTGGAAACACAATCTATAATCTAATAATTTATAAACCCACAAAGCTCATTGCATAAGAACCCATTGGGTGGAAATCTGCAGCCTTTACAAAGCAGCTATGGCTTAAATTGATATATAGTCTAGGCTGAAATTTTAAATATTTATTGTGTTGGATACTCATGAGTATGTAGAAGTATGTGATAAAGGCTAACTTCCATCACACTTTTCATTATAATTCAAAGCTAATTTTGTTAGCTGCCATGTGGGTGCTGGGAATCGAACCCCGGTCCTCTGGAAGAGCAGACGGTGCTCCTAACCGCTGAGCCATCTCTCCAGCCCCTCAAAGCTAATTTTGAATTAATTTTAATTTGATGTAAAGTGTGTGAGAGACTGTTCTCTCAGGGTCATTTTAAAGCCTAATTCCACCTTACAAAGTACTGGTGGTGAAGCCCTCCTTACTTTTTGAGAACTGCTCTGGGTGAAGAAGTTAGCCTGAGCCATAAACTGGTGGGAGTAGGAAGTGAAGAGAGCACCCATATCCTTTGACTAGTCAAAGTGGAGAAAGAGAAGTCCCTTGTTTGCTTTGTCCCAAGGGCTATCCCAGCCCCATGCCTTTTTGTCGGACTGCAAACAGTGCACTTTCTCCCTGAGCTCAATCTAATCCATTCAGTTCTCCACCGCACATCTGTAATAACCTCTGTATGATGTTCCTAAGAAAAGTTGTTAATAGTTACCCTTTAAGGGTGGCTCATATCTCAACTACTTAGTGGTGTGGGATAATGCTTGTATACACTGTGAAGATTTGTTATTGTATTGGTTTTAAAAAATAGTAATTGGCCATTAGCTAGGCAGTAAATAGAAGTGGAGCTACCAGAGAAGGAGAATTCTTGGAAAAGAAAATGCAAGAGAAGCAGATATCAGCTGGACCCAAAGAAAGCAAATTGAGAATGCTTCACTGAATAAAGGTATCAAGCTTGTATATGACCAAACATACATAGTAATTATGAGTTTAGTTTGAGAACTAGATAATAATAAGTCTAAGTTCAGCAGTTACTATAAAATTATGCCTCTGGACAATTATTTGAAAAGTGACTGCTTGTTGGATGTAAGTTCTGTGATGGCAGTTGGGGTGGTTATTCATTTGATTATAGGGGAAGTCCTGTTTAGGTAACACCTTTGCTATAGGTTGGAGACCTAGGCAGGGACATCCTGTGAGTTCTTGGAGATTTCCTTAGCACCCAGGCTTTTTCCAATCCCACATTGGCTTCCTCTATTAAGATCTCCATCTCTCTTTTTTTTTTCTCTCTCTCTATGTTGACCCTCTCACTCAATCATCTCCTTCTCTCATGATTTGTTCCCACCTTTTCTTGGTTGCAACCTCTTATGTTCCCAATTAGCTAGGAAAATCCTCTCTACTTTCTCTTCCTAGGGCGACTCCCTGGAGCAGGAGCAGAGACTCTATATGAGCAAGAGGATAGGGCTATGAGGAAAATTTGCACAGTGATGGCTGGCTGGAGCTCTGGGGAACTCACTGAATCAAGAACAGCCACCTGGGAACCATCTGGAAAAGGAACTAAGCCCTCCAAGCATAGGCAACTGTCCACTGACATGGGCAATATGTGGAGCCTCAAGGGGAGGGTTCAGACTGTGTTTCTGTGCATGAACTGGCACTTTGGAGCCCATTCCCTCCAGAGGAACACCTAACCCAGTCTAGATACTAGGATGAGGAAATAGAACTTGTCTGGAGTGGATTCTGAGCTAATATACCTTGGAACCTCTTGTCCTTTCTGGGGAGGGGGATGGGGGTGTGGAGGAGGAAGGATGAAGACTGACTGGTAGGGGTATACATGGATTAACAAATGAGACTTATTGACTGTGTCCTTGGCTTTACAGAAGCTTCTCAGCTTCAGGAGGTCCCACTTATTCATTGTTGTTCTTAGTGTCTGTGCCAATGGTGTTATATTGAGGAGTGGTCACCTGAGCCAATGTGTTGGAGGGTATTTCCCACTTTCTTTTCTATCAAGTTCATTGTGGCTGGGTTTAAATTGAGGTCTTTGATTCACTTGGATTTGAGTTTTGTACAGGGTGATTATTTCCATTTTTCTAAACACTACCATCCAGCTATTTCAACACCATTTGTTAAAAGATTTTCACCAACCCTTCAAGTGACAGAGAGGACTGATCTCTAAAATATATAGAGAACTCAAGAAACTAGAGACCAAAACCTTGAATAACTCAATCAAAAAAAGGGGGGCACAGAACTAAAAAGGGAATTCTCAGCTGAAGAATTACAAACGGCGGAAGGGGCTCGAAAAAGAAATTGATGTTTTTAGCCATCAGAGAAATGCAAATCAAAACAACTTTGAGATACCACTTTACACCTGTCAGATTGGCTAAGACAAAAGGCACAGATGACAGGCTATGTTGGAGAGATTGCAGAGCAAGGGGAACACTCCTCCATTGTTGGTGGGAGTGTAAGCTTGTTCAGCCACTCTGGAATACAGTATTATGGTTTCTCAGAAAACTGGGAATCAATCTCCCCAAGGATCCAGCAACACACTACTGGGCATATACCCTAAAGATGCATATTCGCACTCCAAAGGCATTAGTTCAACTATGTTCATAGCAGCATTATTCGTAATAGCAAGAACCTGGAAACAACCTAGATGCCCCTCAATTGAAGAATGGATTAACAGACTGTGGTACATCTACACAAAGGAGTACTACTGAGCAGTAAGAAAAAATGACATCCTAAAATATGCAGGCAAATGGATGGATTTGGAGAATATCCTCGTGAGCAAGGTATTACAAACCCAGAAAGATAAGCAGGGAATGTACTCACTCCTTAGTGGACTTTTAAACAAAAAGCAAAGCATTCCCAAGCTGCAAACCACAACCACTGAACAGCTTGGTATCCAAGAAACCTTGGAGCCCATTCCCTGCAGAAGAACACATGACCCAGTCTTGATGTTGGGGTGAGGAAAGTAGATCTGCCTGGAATGGAGGCTGAACTAAGCCATATTGGGACCTTGGGACCTCCTGTCCTTGCTGGGGAGGAGATAAAGAGATGTGAAGAAGAGAGAGTGACTGGAAGGGGCGGGAGGGGGAAGGGAGTTTGAATGAGGGGATACATGTATAAAAAATATGACTTTATTAATAATAAAAAGACTATTTCATAAAAAATAAAAATGTAAATTTTGAAAAGAGAAAAGTTACTGTTTAGTTTTTGAGGGTCTGGCTAGGACAGAAACTTTGACTACATAATAGGAAATTCACTTAGGACATTAAACAAATCCCTATATAGATTCAGAGAGGGACAATCATCTTCAGGGTTTTCGTGAGCTCTACAAAAAGTTCTTCATCAAGTGTTCCCTTCAGACACATCTATTAAACATATAGTATATTCTAGGCATTGTTCTAAGCCCCGAAGATACAAGGACATGTAAAATAGAATTCTTCACTGTAAGGATCACATTGTTGTGAAACACAACACTACAAACAGCGAAAAGAAGCTAACAAAAACATGCAAATGAGTTGGAAAGGGGAAGGGGGAAAAGATAAAAAAATAGTCAAAAGTTTCAGGTTTTGGAAAAAACAAACAAACAAACAAAAAAAGCCTTTCTTTTACACCTACATCTCAACAATGAACTGAAGCCTTTATTTCTATGTTTGAATTTGTATAAAATCCTGGTCTCAGCATTCTTTTCTGTGTCAGCCATGCACACAGGCCCCAAGCAGAAGCCGACTAACTTTTATCTTTGTCCTTTAGCATTTCTTCTCATTAGTGTGCAATCATTGATTCTGTGACTGAAGGGGACATGGGCTTCTCACTAGTGTATAATCATTGATTCTGTAAATTGAAGGAAGATGAGCTTCTCACTAGTGTGTGGTCATTGTTTCTGTGACTGGAGGGGAGATGGATGGGATTCTCACTAGTGCACAGTCATTGATTCTATGAATGGAGGGGAGATGGGATTCTCACTAGTGTGCAGTCAGTAATTCTGTGAATGAAGGAGGGTCTAGATGTTCAATACCCTGCCAAATTCTAACTCTTCACCCTCCCTTTTTTTTCTGACTTCCAGGCTTTAACTTTCTCTTGTCATCTAAGTGACTCAAGTGTTTGTACTTGTCTGCTGCAGTTCTTTATACATGACTCTCTTCCTCCTGCTTCCAGGGTGAGCAGGAAATCAGAGCTTGGCTTTACAGCAGATTTGACCTCTTTCTCCCAAGCACAGCACCTCCCCTCGCCCTGCCCTGCTTGGTTTATTTCAAAACATATCATTTGTCCCTGACAGCTCATTGTTTGTTTTATCTAAAGTTTACCTTGTCTCATCACGTCACTCCCAAAGTATAAAACTGTCCAAGGACAGAGAAAAGATCTTGATTAGATGTTTGATGAGGAAATTAGCCTTTAAAAATCATGAAAGTAAATACAGGCTGAAACAAGGAGTCAGAAATTACAACTGAAGAGCAAGGAGACAGAAATAGTTCAAATCCAATAACATTTAGAGATCCTTAGTGATCAGAGCTGGAGGCGGTGTTAATGGAGATAGATTACAGCATGTACTTGTTATATACTTAGATGTATCTCCCTCCCTAGTTCATATGCTTAATCATAACTTTCAGGAGCTTAGGATGTGATGACATTTAGAAAATGAGGCCTTTAGATTAATTTAAAATAATGTTTTCCGGATGGGTCATATTCCAACTTGACTTGTGTCTTATAAGAAAGAGAAAAGTAGACACACAAAAAGACACCAAGGAAGCTTCCTATAAGTACTTTGTGCCTGCAAGGTACAGAGAGCCATCAAAGAGAAACTACAATGACTGGCACCTTGCTTTTGGACCTTTAGCCTTTAAAACTATAACAAAGCAAACTTCTGACACTTAAGCCCCCTAGTCTTAGCTGTTTTGATATAGAATTTTGCATTTATCTGACAGTTCTCTGCTATTTAAGGTGCACTAGAAGTGAGATGAGGCCTGTGTTTTAGGAAGGTTCCACTAATTTCATAGGGGACTGAACTGGAGACACACAGATGATTGTTCACTAGGAAGCACCCCAGATCTAGGTCAAGAGTCAAAGAAGCTATAAGTGTGTTGACATCAGTCAGTACTGAAGAGATGTTGTGATATATTCATGTGACATTGACATATGCCACAAAATACAAATTAGTGAAATGCAATGATACAAGTCCAGCAAATAAAACATTATTTTCAGTGGTCACACCATCTTTTAGAAAGACTGTTAACTAACATGTAATCTAGGGTCTATCAGCCTTCACACTGCTCCAGCAGGTAGGCTACACATTGAGAAGGGACTCTGAGGAGGTAAGGGCTCATCCCTCCAGAATAGTGCATCAATGACCCAAAGAAGCTCAATAATGACATCTATGTAACCATTTAAAACAAAATGTTCCTTACATTTCATTGATTATTCTTGTTTGTGAGGCACTCTTTAGTTATTTGATGAACTGTAATGTTTTAGAAATTAACATTTTGGGAGTGTGTTTCAATGTACTAGCATAGCTTCTAAATAAGAATGAGCAGAGAATCTTGGCCTGAGGACCTCTCTTTCCCAGAGAAAAACTGTTCAGCAATTAAAAACCAAATGAAAGATAACCCTTAATTCAATCATAGTTTGATTGCCATTGAGTCTAAAAACACGTGAAAATCTAATGGGAGTTCTTCAGTAGATTTTATAGGAACTCTGGCTCAAATGAAGAACTCTATAGGCTGTTCTTGAATGGGATCTCTGAGTAGAATTCATTGATGTCAGATCAACCATTGTTTATAAACATTCCCATCAACCTGGACCTAAGAATGTCCACATGCAGCATAACTCACAGGCAATGCGCACATATGCCTTCCGACTCTTTGTTGTGCCTGCTGAACTCCAGGCCACACACTGGCACCAGTAATCTTCAGGCCCAAAAAGTTCCTCCACTTGCTGGCGAGAAATCTCAATGCTCACTTCTCTCACAATGAGACCTGACAAGAGAAACACAACTACAAGTCAAGAGTAGACCTATACATAAAATCTAAAGCAAGCATATTCCCCCTGGGATCCCATCTGAGACCATCCATCACCATCCAGATATTGCCTGTCATCTATCATTTTCTGGGGACTCCAGCTACTGTAGTCCATGTAGTTATTCTTTTATTTGGTATTTCAAGTGTTCTAAGATGAAAGTGGAGTGAATCTATTATCCCACAAAATGGCATTTCCTCCTATCTAATTCAATAATATTCATCTCCCACCCTCTGTTACTAAAGTGGTATCATCTTGGGTTTCATGTTTCTGTAAGATTCTATTATTTATATAGGTTGTGGCTAAGATGCCCAGGTATTATAAACAGGTTTTCCCAATAGAGTCTTTGTAATACTTCAAGAAAAGAAAGAAAATAAACCCAAATCAGTAAAGTCAGTGTTGGTAATTTAAAAACCACTTTAACACATCTGTTTAAAATATAATAGCATATCTTTTTTTGTTGTAATACATTATACCTTCACTTATCCAGAGAACACACAGCTTTTAAAAGGTTTACCTGTACAATTGTTTACAAACTCACATGATTACCTATGATTGCAATGGAATCGAAATCCCCAAAAAGTTGTTTCTTTAGCTACAGTGTTGAAACAATTTTAATTTCTGTATCCCGACTAACAAAAATTCAACTACAGATTATCATTTCAATGATATTTGTTTCAGGCATTAGTGTAATTTCAGATATTCATTCTGGAGTGTTTCTTTTTGCACTGACCAGGAAAGATTAGCTGAGTGATATATGTGGGCAGCTACCAGTTCACGAGGAGATCAATGTACACACTTCCAGAATAAAGTGTTCATTGAGAGCAATAGCAGGACACCCATGCGGAGCAAAGGAATTTGCTCTGAGCCAAGTATGGACATAGTAAAAATGATAGAATGAATTGCGTTTACAAAAACTTTATATTTATCAGTCCATTCATTGTCCATTGATACTTTATCAAGTATATGTTATATTAAAAACACTGTATTAGGCACTTATGGAATTCTAATAAATGAGATAACTACTAATGTTAAGTAACTACAGACATTCAATGATAGATATGCAGGCTCATATTAACAATAGGATAATACCAAGTATTAATATGGAATATTTAATTATATATAATTATATTTAAATAATATTTATTTCTGCAAGAAAGTTGTATAGAGAAGAATGTAAATGACAAGGGAACTGAATCTACTAAGAGGGACAATATAGGAGTTTGTTTGCTTACATTATGTGGTAAGAAGTATTCAACATATAAAGAAAAGCAATAAAGAGAATTAGAAGATTGGGAATCAAAAAGAGCACCAAACACTGGCTAGAAAGTCTAGAAGTATGAAATGGAAGTAGAGACCAGAAAGTGTCCATTGGACATTTGTATTCTAATAAATCCCAAAGCAGGACTCCCAGAATGTTCTTCTTGACATTATTTGATGACTTGTGGAAAATTAAAATTCTTAGACCTTACTCTAGATTCAACCATTAGAAAATGTTAGGGAAGAGACAAGTCAGTCTATGGGCTTTTTAACAAGCTTTTTAAATAAGTAACGGCATATTTTAAATTGGAGAATTCTTGTATATAATGCTTAAGACTTTAGATTTCTCTCTGAAAGTCATGTATGTCTTTGAGATGTTTTAATGTGAATGGCTTAGGCAGAGGGCTATTGAATACATATGTGAGATAGACAATACCTATGCATTTGTATATATGCATTTGGAGTTTAATAAGTTACAAAGTATTATGATGCATACAATATTTTTATGAGTGGGGACAGAAAATGGTTTGGCTTCTGGAGACCTTGAAAGGGGGATACCTAAGATGTATTCAAATCATTTCAGGGAAATCAGAGAAATTCATTGGCACCCAGCAGAGATAGGGACTATGCTATGGAGAAATGAGTGGTATTTTCTATCAAGAAGTGATGGGTTTTGAGTCATAGGTCCTTAGATCTGCTGAAAACTGAATTATATTGAAGCCTAGGAAAGCATATATTACATAATCAGGGCAGAACAAGATCCTGAAAGAAAAACTCTGTTGTCAAAGTTTATAATTTAATAATGCTTTAATGTTTGAAGATTATTAATCTTTTTATATTTGTTTAATAGCCAGTTTAAAAGGCACTTTACAGTAAATGACATAGTTCAAAACCTTATCCATCTATGAAAATTACATAAAGAATTATACTCAGCATTGCCTAACCAATACAAAAGCTTTATAGTAAGAATCCTAAGGAAAACCTTTTTTTCCTGTTTCCTGGATCTTCCCTAGGTCTCAGTTTTCCAACTTGGTTGCAGTTTTTCTCATTAATACCTGGAAATCTTTGCTGTTAAATACAGGGAGACAGTCTTCATTCTCAACCCCCACCTTTTTTTCCTCCTTAGCCTTATTTAATGATTTTGCCTGCTTTTCTTGCTAAAACATGTCCTCTTTATGTGAAAGTCCAGTTACTGGAAAAAAAAAAAAAAAACCTCTCCCTTTAAAGTTGCTGGAGAAAATTTATAGTCACCAAAGGGCTGATAAACCTGCAGTGTGTATTTACTTCTAACTATAATGGCTCTTTCTAAAATTCAGAACAGCAACAAATGGGCTACGGATATTAAAACCACATTCAAATATTTTTTTTGTCCCTAAATGATAACCTCAGGTTTCATTCCCTTCCCATTTAGTTGAAGTAATTACTGGAAACCTAATTAAATGATGGTGAAACTTCATGGGTCCACTAGATCCATGAGACTGAATAGGTTTGTGAATGTTTCTATTAACCACAAACTCGAAGCCTTTTAAGAAGCCACAGACCAACTCTCCTGCTACTGGAGCTATTCATACTATGAATGTTCTGAGTTATGTGGACCAGCTCCCTGTGGGCACTGGAGTCCAGCACACATGGAGGGCTGTCTTCAGCTTTACAGAAACCCCATTCAGGAACACATGAACTAGTTACAGTTGTGTACAATTGCTGGGCCACATGGCCCACACTGTTTACATTCCAATATGTGGTCAATGGTAGAATAATAAAGGACTGTAGCATGAAGTATCTAAATATTTAGAGCTCAGGGTTCCCTGGAATTCTCTGCATTATTCAGGCTCTCAGCTACACAGTTATATACAGTTTTTTTTTTTTTTTCATTGCTGTAGGTGATTTCATTACTGGTGACATTTTGCTCATCAAACAAGAGCTTATTGGTTTCAGTAAAAAGTAAGTAATATCTTTCTTCTTTGAAAGAATTTCAGTTCATCTTGAAGTCCTAAGATGCAAGAAACAAGCCTTCTTGAAATCTGAAATAAGCATCAGCATTTCTTCCAAGGAAGACTGCTTTGAAGAGCCTTAGAAACTTGAAATTGGTTTTAGGTTATTTAGAGGTTAGGGGAGTGCTACAGGATTTACACCAATACACATCTGATAACATCAAAGATTTCCTCTCACTTTCTTTAATAGTGGCATCTCAAAGATGCAGGATGTTTGAAGTTTTCAGTCATTTGCGTCTATAATGGGTTTCATTGTTGTTTGGGAACCAGAGTGCAAGAAATTTATTAGCTTGTTATACTGAGAACTCTTACAATGAGTATGAATGTGCACTTGGTACGAGGGAGAATCAAATGGATATGGAAATCCAGATAGAAATTCAATTCTCTGATTACATCCTTGTGAGACTCTACATAAGCAAAACAATGAAACCTGTATATTACTATAATTCAATCACAAATACATGTATAATTGATTTTTAAACACCCATATTCCCATGGAAATCTGATATTCAGTTCTGGAAAATGACTATGTTCTAAAAGTTCAGTAATTTAAAGTATGTAGTTACATTGTATAACTGAATAGACAAGCCAAACATCATCTAGCCTAAAAATGTTAATTTATTTTATGAGAGGTCTTCTTTATAAATAAATTCGTAAAAACTATATAACAACATACTACAAACATCTCAGGGATATATGGATCAACATACAACTTAATTGAATAAATGTGACCCAAAACATGAATAGATTCAGGGGTAGAACTCATATGATCTCATTAAATACAGAAAATGTCTCTGATAAAATCCAACATCATTTCATAATAAAAGCCATGGACAGCATAGTAAAACATGGGACATATAGCAAAATAATAAAGGTAAAAAATTCTACAGCCAATATTATGCTAAATGGAAAAACATTTAAATCATTACTACTAAAATCAGGAAGGAGATAAGGTGTTTACTCTCTCCAGTAACATTCAGTATAATCACTTGAGGTCTTGACTACAGCAGTTAAGATGAAGGAGATAAAAGGAATACAAATGTCAGGGAAGAAGTCAAAGTATTCTTACTTGCAGATACTGTATCTCTATGCATAAAGACTGTACCAGAAAACTCTTATAAGAGACAAATACATTCAGCAAAGTAGTAGGATGCAGAATTAATACACAAAAAAATCAGTATCCTTCCCATACACCAACATTAAACTTTAAGACACTAACGAAAGAAATTTGTGCAACTAACTAGCCAATCTCTGAGTGGTTGTAAGGTCCACTCCATGAGATGGATCCCATCCATGACACAGCTCCTGTGACCAACAACCTGATACTACATAGGCCAGGGACCCATGGGACTATTGTTTATTGAAGAATCACAGCAACAAAATGACTTTTAAGGACATTGTCCTAAAATCATAGATCAATGTCTTGCTTAGCCATCATCTAAGAAGCTTCTTCCTGCAATAGATGGAATCAAATGTAAAGACTCATAGCTGGGGGGAGGGGGGAGAGAGAGAGAGAGAGAGAGAGAGAGAGAGAGAGAGAGAGAGAGAGAGAGAGAGAGAGAGAGAATAATTAGGGCACTAGATTCTAAATAAGGTGTCTACATCAATTCTCTCCTCTCACAGTTCAGAGAACCCTGTGGAAGAACAGTGGGTCTCCAAACCAAAACAAATTCAATGGTATTTTTGGAGATTTTCCTGTCTCATAATGGTTTGTCAAGGTTTTTTCCCTTTTCTTTCTTTTTTCTTTCAATATTTTTAAAATCTCTATTGATCTTTTGATTATATATTATGGTTTCCAGTTTTGTATTTTTTGGGGATTTCTATGTTTGCAAAATTGTGTGTCTTTGCATCTATACATATATATTTTTTCTTGTTATTTTTTTCCTTGGCTCTTTGTTTTTCTTATTCAAGTTTGTTTGTTTTTATTCCATTTTTTTCTTTTCAATGCCTGCTAGTTTTGTAATGAGAGAAAATAAGAAAGGATGTGGATTTGGGTGGATGGGGAGGTGAGGAGGAGCTGAGAAAAGATGAGGAAGGAGACCCACAGTCGTAATATATTGTATAGACTGTCTATTTTAATAAAAAAATTAATTAAAAAAGTTAAAGGAAATATCAGAAGATGGAAAGACCACTAATGTTCACGAAAACATTTAATTACAAAAAGCCCTATAGGTTCAATAGAGTCTCCATTAGCATTCCAAGACAATTCTTCACCAAAATTGAAAAAAATTTCAAAGTTCACCTGGGACTACCAAACACCTAGTATAGACAAAACAATCCTAAATGATAATAATACTTGAGGAATTATCAATACGATTGATTTCAAATTATATTACAGAGTGTAATTAAAAAATCCCAGCCTGTTACTGATAGAAAAATGAACGCATCAATCAAATGAATAAAATTGAAGACCCATATGAAATACCATGGTCTTATTTCCACATGATTTTCAAAAAGGAAAAAGAATACATGTTGGAGAAAAGCCAACATTCTAACAAATGGTGCCAGTAAAATTGAATAGCTCCATGTATAAGAATGAAATTAGATATGTGACTCTCACCCTGTATAAACTTAACGTAGGATGTAATATCCTGAGTCTGTTAGAGGAGAAGGAATTATGTTTCAACTTATAGGCATTCAAAAGAAACTTTTGAACAAGACACTAGTGACACCAACATTTGGATCAATAATTGAAAAACAGAACTTCCTGAGACTAAAAAGCTTCTTTACAGTAAAGGACACTATAATTTCAGTGAAGGGGCAGCTTGCAGAATAGAAAAAAAAAATCTTTGACTGTTATAGATCTAAAGAATAGTTTGTATAGAATATGCAAAATATCTCCCTCAAAAACTGAACACCAAAAAAGCAAACAACAGAATTAAAATTAGTTTCATTATTTGATTTGTGAAACTAAACAGGGATTTTTCCAAAGAAGAGCAAAATTAGAATAAAAATATTTTCAAAAGGCTCACTATCCATAGCCATCAGAGAAATGAAAAGTTTGAGATTTCATATTTCCCTGCTGTAGAATATTATTTTGACCCAGCAAAGATGTGTTACATTTGTTTATGCTTCAGAATATTACTTCAACTGTGTAACTTTTGTTTATGTTGAATTTGTTTATTTATGTAAAGATGTGTTTCCTTTTTTTTCTTTTTCATTTTGCCTGCCTAAGGCACATAATTGGTCTAATAAAAAGCTGAATGGCCAGTAGCGAGGCAGGGAGGGATAGGAAGGCCGGAAGGCAGTGAGAAAAAACTAGGAGAAATAATCTAGAAATGAATGGAAGAGCGAGAGAAGGAGAGAGACCGAGGGACATGCCCAGCGCAAGAAGCCAGGCAGACACCAGCCAGTCAGGCAGAGAGGAACAGTGAAATAGGCAGAAGAAAGAGGCAATAATCCTGAGGCAAAAGGTAGACAAATAGAAACAGCTTAATTTAAGTTAAAAGAACTACCCAGAAATGTGCCTAAGCTAGGCTGAACCTTCAAAACTAATAAGAAGTTTCTGTATCATAATTTGGAAGCTGATTGATGGCCCAAAGAAATAAGCCTGGAACATTACCCCATTACTCTAGTCAGAATGGAAAGGCCAACAAACAAACAACAAAAACCCCAGACAACTAATGTTGGCATAAATGTGTGGAAAAGAGGACTTATTCAGTGTTTCAATGTTGATGCTAATGCAAACTGGTTCATCCACTATGCAAATCAGCATGGAAGTGCTTCAAAAAGCTAACAGTAGATGTGACCCAGTATATTCCAGCTACACCACTCCTTTGCATATTTCCAATGGATTATATATCCTACTAAAGAGAAACTTTCTTATCAAAAGCCATTGTTGCTCCATTCACAATAGCCAGCATATGGAACCAGCCTAGATAATTAGCCTATCAACTAATAAGTGGATAATAAATGTAGTACAATGGAATATTGTGTAGCTATAAAAAATAAAGCTAATGTAATTTTTAGGTAAATGGATAAAACTAGAAATAATAATTCTATGCAAGATAAACACAATTTAGAAAGACAATCTTTCATTTGTGAATGCTAGACTTGAATCTTCAGATATGTGGGTTTGAACTGTAGTACCTACAGAGGTCAGGAAATCAGTAATGGTCCATGAGGTGACTTTAAGGGAATGGGGGGGGGTAAAATGCAAGTGATATAAAGAGAGCAGAGAATGATAGAACAGAGGGCTGGAGAGATGGCTCAGAGGTTAAGAATGATAGAACAGAAAGAATTCAATGGGAGATAAGAAGAAAGGGCAGTGTATATAAAAGCACATGCTGGGAGATAATTAACAATTAAAATTTTCAAAAAGTTTAATAACGGAGCTACCATATAATAGGGAGATAATGTTTCTCCAAGCTACCATAGATTATAATATACAATTCTAAGTTCCAGGTATGGGTTACTTCTTTTTGACTCGTTAGAAAATGAGGACCCAGAGATCTCTCCACAAACATGATAGGTCATTTCCACTGTTCTTGCCTATCCTTCAGAACTTAATGATGGCACCATATTGCTGAAGACACCACACATTTGAGTCATAAAATGCAAAGAAACCTAGTACCAGCATGGAAGTGTCGTCCCTACTAGCTATCTTTCATAATCCTAGAAGGTTCTAGACATACTACGGAGGAAAATTAATCAGCAGTCTCACCTACCTATGACCTCTACAAGCTACAGTAACTTCTGGCCTGGCAAGATCATAATCATTGGTACAAATAAATTGTTATGGGAGTAACCAATCACATTCTGGTTAGTTTTAAAGGCAACACTGTAAGTCAGAACTCATACCTGGTATCACTAACTGGACCAATAGCCTGTGGCTGTCTATGTCATAGATCTTATGAGGGAATCTAATACTATTAATCTGCTAAATGAACATAATAATAAATGGTACCATGTTATTTTTATAACCATAGACAAGTATATCACTTAACTGTCATAAGAAATGGTTCTTCTTGATGTATCTGACTATTAATCCAAAGACTCACAAGTGGTCAATATAGAGAGAATAAGGGACTATGGAACCTTTTTATATCAAGGCTCAGGGATCACTGTAGAAAAACATGTGGAAAAATTTAAGAGCTATAGGTAGTATATCTATAATAAAACAGTATTTGTTAGACGTGGCAGGGCTACTTCACACATGAATACATAAGGATTGTGAATGCATGCATAAGACTTGCAGCAGATTGGGCCAGTAAAAATCTACGCATTGGTGGGGAAGAAGTCTCATAAGGACTGACCTCTAAGTGAAGAGATATTGACAACTGATGGGCTGTCATACACCCATTGTATACACAGGAAGCACTAAGTGGGAATCAGTAAATTTTTACAAAAAAAAAAAAAGCACACAAGGATTTCAGGGAAAGAATATGCAGGGGAAGGAGAAGCAGGGGAATTTGATCCAAACACATTATATGCATGCATTAAATTATCAAATAAAAATTACAAGTTAAATTTATACATTGTCATAAAACATTTTTTCATATGTGGACATTCACCTGTATCTGTGATATATTCTGAGTATTTCTCTCAACCTCATCAAACACAAACAGACTTTGTGTTATGCATGCCCAAGGTACAATTCTCATTTCTCATAATGGTTTTATCTTTCCTATGGCAAAAAACAAGTAATGGAACATTACTTCTCACAGGTTTGCCAATTTAGCTACTTTTACAATCCTTTTAATGGGAGCAAAGCTGTAGCATTCTGTCGAACTTCATTGTAGGACATTCACAGTGAGGACATGAGCTGGTGGGAAATGCACAAAGCAGCAGGTAGTGTTGCTTGGGAATGCATTACAACACTTTATTGAATTAGTGTGCTCTCCTTCTCAGGCTCTCATTCAGATCCTAATCCTATTAGTCTTTCCTAATATGATCTGAAATATGAAACATGCCAGCCCTAAATATCTTAATGTAAATTAAATCACAAAACACCTTGTCATCTTTTAAAAGGATGCCATGTTAAAAAATTGATAGTTGTTCTAACAACCTCTACCTCTCACTATAATAATGAAAATATGATAACTTGAAAGGCAGAACTTTACAATCAAGATATCAGTTTATTCTAGACAATGATATCTGACAATTTCAAACTACAGCAGGAAAAGAGGACATTACAAAAACAATTAACACTACTTGAGACATTTTCTGTGAATTTTAATATAACATTTAATAAACAAGTAGACCAATGTAAGTAAAATTATTTTATGCAATTGAGAATTGATATAAAGTGGTATGCTAGCTTTATTATGACTAATTTTGTCAACATTACTTGTCTTTGAGATAAAAATGAATTTAAGAAATGAACAGCTTAAAAAGACAGTCATGAAGAAACAGAAAATTTGAACATATCAATCGTGAGTGATGAGACTGAATCAGTTATAAACTGTCTTCCTCCAAGAAAAACACAGGGAATGGTGGTTTCATTACTAAATTATGACAAATATTTAAAGAATAAAGGATAATTCTTTTTAAAAATCTATCCAAACTTAAAGATAGATTCTTTTTATATTCCTTTTACCTGGCCAGAATTGTTTTCTTATGAAAACTAGAGAAGAACAGTAAAAGCAAAAGAGGAGTCATTATCTCAGATAAACAAAGATATGAAAATCCTTCAAATATCAATGAGTTGAATTCAGCGGCCCATTAAATGGATTACAGATGATTATTTAGTGGGTTTATTTTTCATATGGAAGAAAAGTCCAATATGCATAGATAAATATGTGATTGTCATAGTAACAAAATGAAGAAAAGAAATTTTGATCATCTCAATATAAAAAGATACTTTAAAAAGCTAACATAGATCCAAGCCTGTCACCCTGCACAAAACTCAAATCCAAGTGGATCAAAGACCTCAACATAAACCCAACCACACTGAACTTGATAGAAAAGAAAGTGGAAAATACTCTCCAATGAATTGGCACAGGTGACCACTTCCTAAATATAACACCAGTGGCACAGACACTAAGAACAACAATCAATAAGTGGGACCTCTTGGAACTGAGAAGCTTCTGTAAAGCCAAGGACACAGTCAGTAGAACAAAATGACAGCCTACAGAATGGGAAAAGGTTTTTAACAACCCTACAAGTGATAGAGGACTGATCTCTAAAATGTATAGAGAACTCAAGAAACTAGACCCCAAAACCTAGAATAACACAATCAAAAAATGGGGCTCAGAACTAAAAAAGGAATTCTCAGCACAAGAATTATAAATGGCTGAATGGCACTTGAAAAATTGCTCAACATCTTCAGCCATCATAGAAATGCAAATCAAAACAACTTTGAGATACCACTTTACACCTGTCAGTTGGCTAAGATAAAAGGCACAGATGACAGCCTATGCTGGAGAGGTTATGGAGCAAGGGGAACACACCTCCATTGTTGTTGGGAGAGTAAACTTGTTCAGCCACTCTGGAATGCAGTATGGCGGTTTCTCAGAAAACTGGGAATCAATCTCCCCAAGGATCCAGCAATACCACTACTGGGCATATACCCTAAAGATGCACATTTGTACTCCAAAGGCATTAGCTCAACTATGCCCATAGCAGCATTATTTGTAATAGCAAGAACCTGGAAACAACCTAGATGCCACTCAACCGAAGAATGGATTAACAAGCTGTGGTACATCTACACAATGGAGTAATACTCAGCAGTAAGAAAAAACGATACCCTAAAATATGCAGGCAAATGGATGGATTTGGAGAATATCCTCCTGAGCGAGGTCTCACAAACCCAGAAAGATAAGCAGAGCATGTACTTACTCATCAGTGGACTTTAAACAAAAAGCAAAGCATGTCCAAGCTACAAACCACAACCACTGAACAGCTTGGTATTTGAGAAACCTTGGAGCCCATTCCCTCCAGAAGAACACCTGACCCAGTCTTGACGTTGGGGTCAGTAAATTGTATCTGTCAGTAGTGGATGCTGAACTAAGCCATATTGGGACCTTGGGACATCCTGTCCTTGCTGGGGAGGGGATAATGAGATGTGGAGAAGAGAGAGTGAACAGAAGGGGTGGGAGGGGGAAGGGAGCTTGAACAAGGATATTTCATGGATAAAAAATATGACTTTATTCATAATTAAAAACGATAACATCCATTTATGACTTAATATAACTGCCTCAACAAATTGCATAGAGAATAGAGAATGACTATAGTGAAACATAATAAGGGCAACATTTAAAAAAGAGATTTATTCAATAAGTAGTATACTGATAAAGACTTTTTGTAGAAACCCATAAAGGGTACAAGAAAAGGCTACATCTGATCAACTCCCAAGAAACATCATATTTACAAGAAGAAATGAAATCATATGCTCTACTTCCTGAAGCAAGACAGAGACACCAATCTTCACTACTTTCATTTAACATAGTACTTAGTGGAAGTCCTTACCAAATAATCATACAAGATTAAGAAACAAAAGACATCCAGAGAGAAAAGGAGGAAGCTATACTTCCATCTCTTGGAAATTATCTTGTTTATAGAAAATTCTAGAGCCATCAACCCCAACCTGCTCCTGAAAAAACAAAAAAACAAAAAAACATAAAAGTCCCCAAATCTGTTTCAATTAATCAACAAATTCATTAAAGTCACAAGATAAAAAAACTAACACATACAGAAGGGGGAAAAAATCAGTGTTGTTCCTGTACATAAATACAACCTGGAAAAGTGACGTGAGTAAGCCCACTCACTCATAATACCCAAAAAGTGAACATATCAAAAAAATAATTTAATGAGTTCAAAGAGCTCTACAGTAAAAGCTACAAAGTTTAATGAAAAGTAAAAGATACAAATGGATAGAAAGATATCATTTATTCATGGATTAGAGAAATCAATATTAGTAAAGTGTTTATACTCTTAAAACAATCTACTGATTCAATACATTCTCCATGAAAACAGCAATGTTATCTTTCATCAAAATAAGACTACGGTCCTGGAATTTATATGGAACCAAAGAAACACCCAAATGTAGTATTAAAAAATAGCCCAAACTGCAAGCATTCCATTACACAATCTCAAGTCTACTCTAAGTTTAGAAAATAAAAACTGCATGGTCCTGGCATAAATGAAGAAAAATAGTTTAAAAGAAAAAGTAAAAGGGACAAAAATGTAAACCTTCAAAGCCAATTGGGCTTCAACAAAATGCCAAAAATGCACAATGGTGAATGAACAGTTTTCTTAGTGATGTAAAATTGAATTTCTACACTAAGAAACATTAACAGACATAGTATGTAGAAACCATATCCATATATCATCTCAATAGGAACTTAAAACTCTGACTCAAACTGGTAGCACTACAGAAAGTGGAGAAGACTAGTTTGAGCAATGTTATTGTCATAGAAACAAACACAGACATTTATACAAAAACAGCAAAAATAGGAAACAAGAATTTTATCAAGAAATATTTTTATTAAGAACTTAAAATCTCAAAGATAGAAGAAACTCAACTGTTCATTCACCATTATATATAGCTACAGACATTTCTTTGAACCTGTCCAAGAGTGTACATACTGAAGTCACTAGACATGCTGACATTTAAAAGTCTGCAGGGGTTAAAATGGGCAAAGATGGATAAAATTAAGGACCATTTGGAGGACAGTATAAAAACCTAATACAGCAGAAGCTGCCCAAAATA
This sequence comes from Sigmodon hispidus, assembly GCA_004025045.1. Taxonomy (NCBI): domain Eukaryota; kingdom Metazoa; phylum Chordata; class Mammalia; order Rodentia; family Cricetidae; genus Sigmodon; species Sigmodon hispidus. Next base: position 10,904 of record PVIH01003206.1, on the reverse strand, counting down.
TATACATATATGAAAGTTACCTAACTGAAACTGACATATAATTAGGGAGTTCAACTGGCTATCTCTTGTCACCAAATGAAGCCTCTAGTGCCAGGATTGGATTATATCTGAGTGAGTTATAGGAAAAAGGGTTCATGGGAATCCCCTGTTGTGGGATTATGGTAACTTGTAAATATTTGTCCCTCCTATTGGTTAAATAAAAAGCTAATTGGCCACAAGGCAAACAGGAAGTATGGGCGGGGCTACTAGGCTAAGAAAACTCTGGGTATAGGAAGAATAGAGACAAATGCTAGACACAGAGTTGCCAGGAGATGCAGAGGAAATACTGCTGAGAAAAGGTACCTAGCCATATGGCTGAACAAGATGGGTTGAATTCAGATGAAGGAGTTAGCAAGTTGTATGCCTGGGCCCTAGAAGGATCAACATAAAAATAATATAACCCTCTGTGTGTTTCTGTGTGACTGCCCGTCTGTGGTTCACGGGTCCAGACCAAGGGTCCAGGCCAAATAGTCCTGAGCAGAACCTATTACAACAATTTCCAAACAACCCTGGCTGTTGCCACACCACAGGTACCACTCCACAAAGTGACAGCAAGGCCCTGTTGCTGAAATCAATGCCCATACAACTGAATACGGAGAAGTTGAGAAGGTATCCACATAGAGCTTTCACCCTTACATACTAGTGTCTTTGCATGCTACCAAAAGAAAAAGGTAAACAACAACCCAGGCACAAACCCTTTGACCTACTTTGGTGTCAATTGTGGCACAAAGATTGTGAGAGTAACCAATCAAAACCTGATTTGATTTAAGGCCCACTTCATGAGATGAAACTGATCCCCAACATTCCTTGGATGACCAAGAACCTAGATATTTCAGGGATCTAGGATAAAACCAAATACCACTATTCTAAAATACAAAACAAAACACATGTAGATATAAAATAACTTCTAATGACATATATTCATAGATCAGTGCCATCATCAGAAAAGCACTCTCCTGCAGCAGATGGGAACAAACAGAGAGACCCAGGGTCAGTTGTTATTTAGAGAATGAGAGATCTTGAACACTCAACCCTAATGGGATATCTCCATCTAATCTCTCTTCTCAGGGATCAGGAAACTCTATGGGAGGGGAAGCAGAAAAGGTATAAAAGCCAGAGGACATGGAAGATGCCAGGAAAACAAGGCCCTCTAAATCAACATGCTCAAAGCTCAGAGAAACTCACAGAGACTGAGGCAACATGGATAGGGCCTGCATTTGTCTGCACCAGGCCGTGTGTGTGTGTGTGTGTGTGTGTGTGTGTGTGTGTGTGTGTGTGTGTGTAATGCTAAATAGTTTAGTATTGTTAAAGGGATTCCTGAGTTCCTGAATGTGTCTCTGTTTCTTGTGCCTTTCCTTGGTCTTTTTTTTCTGTTGTTTTATCTAATTCTGATGTATTAAGTTTTATTTATCTTATATATTATATTTTATTATAATTAAAACAATATTTGTTTGTTTTCTAATGAGACAGAAAAGGAATGGCTCTGCCTGGTAGAGGAGGTGGGAAGCAACTTAGGGGAGCAGAAAGAGGGGAAGCCATAATCAGAAAACTTGATATGAGGAAAAATATATTTTCAATATAAGGGGAAAAGTCTGTTTTGTGTAGATTATCCTGTTTCTTCAATTTATTTCCAACATAAAATCCAATAGTTAACACAGGCACAGTCTATCTCATTATGGCTTACAATGTAGTTCTATGCACTGTTCTTCATATTGATCTCTTTAATAAGAGAATTACAGTTAGAAAATTCTGAAGCTCTTTGAAGAAAGTGAGGGTGAATTAGAATTAGAAATTGGGGAAAACAGAAAATTGGAATATTTGATGTTATTACTGAATCATGGTTTGAATACAAAGAAATAGGGAAGACTCAGAGATAATTCAGGAAGAATATCATAAAACAGAAGGCAAAAAGTGGAAACACAGAGGAACTCACATGTCTTGTGGAAAGAAATGACTTTTGAATGTAGAGAGATTCATTTTGAGCCCTGAGTGGCAGTCTGCAATGTGTTTTGTGTGGAATAGGAAAACTTCAAGTTATATATAGGTGAAATGACAATTTTAAAAATGGTATATGCTCTAGTGAGATTAATCTATGTTTACTCATAATTCAACTTGGAGAGAATTTTTTAATAATTTTCATTTTAAGTCATTTTGAGAAGTGTTGAGAGCTTTTTTATATTGTTTTATTTTTTGGTGATCTTGATCTTCTGAAAACACTGATAATGGAAATGGGGCTTATGTGTCAGGAATAATAATCATTTGCACTGCTGGCTTTTCATTCTGCACTTACTCCAAATGATTTGGAATCGAGCGTTAAGAGCAGTCACCCTGGAGTGACTGCCACTCAACCAGGCCAGATCCCATATACTGTTTTGGAGATGGCAGTTTTGTATCTCTTAAAACCAGTATGTTCCCTCTTTTTAATAAAAACTTGAAAATAAAATGTAAAATTTGTGTTTTTAACATTTTAGCCTACTTTGGACTTGTATTACTGCAATAGAACAGATTCGTATCGAACCCACAATGTGGAGATTAATGTGAGTAGGAAAATTAATTTTTGCTCTGTATTTGAACCTGCCTTTTTGTAAATCTTAAAGTTGGTAAGGCTTGACTTCCCAACATAACATGAGATTTTCTGTTTATCTATTTTAATCATGCAGGGTTGTAAGAAAAAGATGACAATAGGATTAGAAATGGAGTTTGATATGTGAAGTTATTTTTAAGATGTCTGTTTTCAGTCAAGTTCTCTCTAAGTTTATAAATCCCACGGGGCTTAACTATTAAGACACGCAGTGTTACTGCCATGCATAGTGAGAGAAATGTGCTCACACAGCTCTTTGATTCTTATGTGGTATCATATAACATATGGAGGGCAGGATATTCAGTCACTGGATTGGAATTTCTAAGTAGGTAGTTATGAATAATTATGAACAGAATACACAAATTTCATATTTAAATTAAGGTATAAATGGGTAAGTCATGCCTTCTAGAGTTCTTCTTCACTTTTCAGCTGTACCACAGGGGAAATGCTAACAGGTTATACACTGTATCAGCTCTTGAAAAATGTCCAGACCACATTGAAGGCTTATACAAAAGACAGATTAATGAAAATATTTCCCTGAGGACATTGATACATATCTATATATGCTATTATATTTTAAAGGAAAGGAATGTTTAGTCATCGCAGTAGTTATATAATTTCAACTTACCTAGGAAGATGGAAAAACCTTATAATTTAAACATTGAATATGGTATGCATTCACACCAAAACTGAGGAACCACATAGTTATCATGCTTTTTAGAGTCTCCATACTTTTCAATAACAGCTGAGAAAATACTGATTTAATAGAGTGAAAATATTCTTTTCATCTTTCTTTTTAAAGAACTATAATAACACAATTATAACTTACCAAGTCCAAAAAGGATAACCTTAACCTGAAACATGAGCTTTTAAATTCCCTTTTTACAGAGAAAGAGATCATTGTATGCTCTGATATTTTCAAAATACTACTATATCCTGAAAGCTTTTCTATCATTTTGCAAGGAAAGTTGATGAAAACACAACTCAGGGTAATGCACTACCTTATTTTTTCTTTATTAATACTGTAAACATCTCTTTGCTTTTCTGGTGATGACATTGCATTTATTTTTGTCTTTCACTCTTAGGTTTTGATAAACTATATTTAAGGTAGAAATACAGGAGATAATACTGATGCATATTTGTTAGTAAACTTTATTTTTTTTTTAATTTTTACTGCTTATTTATTGTTTGTGGATTTTACATTATGCATCCTGGCCCTACCCATCTCCTAATCCTTTCAATTCTGTTCTCTGCTTTTGCAACCTCCCCCCAAAAGAACCCCAAAATTTTAAAGTAAAAACAAAACAAAACAAAAAATCCCCTGAAAAGACAAAACAAGAAAAACAGACAAACAAAATAAAGAAGTCTCAAAGTGGAAGCTGTAGTGTGACACAGTGAATTACACAGTGGACGCTTTAGTTTATACCTTTACTTGTATGTGTTTAGATGCATGAGCCATTTGGTCTGGTTTGAAGTCATTGCTTCTGCTACTCCCTTGATACTGGGCACTCACTGGGACTCCTATTGGAGATCCTATTGTTGTCTTGTGTCATAAAGATCCTGTACATTGGATATGCAGGTTTGTACCCTTCACATGCTTCAGCATATTCTACGAGGTGAATGTTGGGGTAGGTTGCCTTGTAGACCTGGTTCTGAGCCTGAGTGGAAGCTGGGTTAGCTTTCCACTGTCAGCTTTCCCTCATCATCACCACCCAGCTGAGTTCTCCAGCATGGCCTATGTTAGCTTACCCAATGCAGCAGACAGCAAGGAGTGGAGCCAATTCTCCTGCTCTCACACTCTGGGGTTCAGTTCATGGGCACTCATATTATCAAAGCCACTCTACTGTTTTGTCCAGGTGAGGTGCTGAGCCAGATCTCTTGATGGTTGCACTTAGGTAAATCTTATTAATTACTGTGCATTAACAGTTTGAGAGTGTGAAGTTTGGGATGAATATGAATGATCCTAGGTTCTTCTATGAACTGAATGAACAACTATGGGGAGAGTCCTTCATCTATTTAATCTAGCTTTCTTCAAAAGGACAAATGAATCAGAAATACTATCAGTGAGTTGTTGAAAGATTGAGTATGTACAGTTCTTAGCAGAGTAAGTTAGTGGGCTAGCTAATATAATTTTAGAAGCTAGAACACATTTATTGCTTCCTAAAACATCCCACTGGTTTTGATACCGAAAGATGTCTAATAATTGTTGTCTAACAAGAGCTTTTTGGAAGTCTTCTTTGCTCATTCTCACTCCAAAAGTCTCTAAGAAAGGAGAGTGTGCTCAGAGTGGCAGTTGTAAGGTGTAGAATCATGATTAATTATTCTTTTTTTTTTTAAACTTTATTTATTTATTTATTTGCCTTGGTGTTTGCCTGGAACTGGAACTACAGACAGTTGTTAGCTGCCATGTGGGTGCTGGGAATTGAACCCGGGTCCTCTGGAAGAGCAGACGGTGCTCTTAACCGCTGAGCCATCTCTCCAGCCCCCATGATTAATTATTCTAACATCAGTAGATATTATGGTGTTCTCAAGATTCTCTGATTTTGTAAATGAAAATTACTGAATAAGAACATTCAATCTGAATGATATCTATAAATTGTTAAAAATACAATTGGGATTTAACATAAAGTGGATATATCTCACAGTCAGTATATTTATGCACCTGTCATCCTTGTGTACATTTGTGTGCATATTATTCATGTATTATTTCCTTTTTATCTGCAAGATGGCGTGTGCATACTTCATATCCTATTAAATTCCTATTTAACTGCACTACTGCCAGGTTCTACTTCTGTACTGTTGAATAAATTGGTGGTTAATAAATGTCCTTGAAATTATGCTTAGAGATAAATAATATGCTGCTATATCTAATCACAAATATACATCCAGCATACATGTTTACTCTCATAATCCTAACAAAAGACAGCTTCACTTAGTCTATACATTCAGGGAGAGAAGAGAAATAATTATAGAGCAGGTTTGTAAGAGAACATCCTTTATGACTCTGAATAGATATGTGGTATACAAAAAAAGCTCATGACTGTTTAAAATCCTCTACTGCAAAGGAAATTCCAAATGATGGGGTGGATCAACATCCTATATGTCATAAATCCAAGGACTCACCCCCACAGTAAGAAAATCTATGGGACTGTCGGGATTGTAGCCCTCCTCTGCTAGGCTCTTGAAGGCAAATTTGGAGATTGACATGGGCATGCTGTTTAGTAGGTAATGTGATGAGGAGACAGGAAGAAGTAGAGGTGAAAATGCAGATAATGTACAGAGAATCGTGTGTCCTCTGAAAAATACAATAAGACTGAGGGGATAGCGTGTAAGAACAGAGCTATTGGATGAGAATAAAAATCACTGCCTACTTCTGGATAACTTTCATGCTCTCATTACATTATACAACTTTATATGTAAACTTTTTTATTTTACATACCAACAACAGTGGAGGCTTACATGCAGATAAAACACTCATCTACAGAAAATAAACAAAAAATATGTTTTACGGGGCTGGAGAGATGGCTCAGTGGTTGAGAGCACCGTCTGCTCTTCCAGAGGACCCGGGTTCAATTCCCAGCACCCACATGGCAGCTAACAACTGTCTGTAGTTCCAGTTCCAGGCAAACACCAAGGCAAATAAATAAATAAAAGTGAAAAAAAAAATATGTTTTACATGCAATTAAGAGTTTCAGCTTTTACAAAACAAGCATTTTTTCAAGCATTCACTATTACGGCTATTTTCTTTTTTTATGAATAAAGTCATACTTTTTATCCATGTGTATCCTTGTTCAAGCTCCCTTCCCCCTCCTGCTCCTTCCAGTTACTCTCTCTTCTCCATATCTACTGGTTAAAGACCCTGACTCTTGTTCTATAAGTAAACTTTATGTACCTTGATATATCCTATGTCAGTCCATCTCCTCTGAAGTTTTCTGCTATTCAGCAGGGTTTTGTGCTTGTGTGTGTGTGTGTGTGTGTGTGTGTGTGTGTGTGAAAATATATTATGTAGATGAACTCCTAGAAAGATCTTGACACGTTATCCTTATTAAGACAGAAGGAACCTAGGCTACAATAATGTTGGAGGATGCCTATTCCAAATGTTCTTGATATGAAGTTTACTACTTAAAAAAATAAGATGCAAAGCAAATTTTTATAAAAGCAGAAGAAAATTTGAGAAGGTAAAAGGGGCCATACAAAGTGTTGCCAAAGGTTCATGTTTTACATAAAGCTGCAGTTGGGACTTCACTGAGGAAATCTCTGTACTTTTTTTTTTTCTGGTTCAGAGGATTTACATGGTCTTTCTAATGATCTGAGCAGTCCCCAGCTTAGTACTCATGCAAAATTGAAGCACTTTGGAGGCAGTTTAGTAGCTGCAGATGAATCTCAATGTGCAGGATGAGGCATAATGGCTATTTAGCACTTGCTAGAAGAAGCTGAGGAAATCAGGGGGAAAAAATCTATTGAACTTGAGCCATCTGGGAAGCCAACTGTGAGAGGCTACATCACAGTGTGTTTGCATTCCCATTGTGTTGCTAGCCAAACAAAAAGTTGTGTGTGTGTGTATGTGTGTGTGTGTGCATGTACAAACTTGTGCATGCTACATCAGTATGTTTGCACACATGAATGAGGGCATTAAGAAGTGAAGATTGATCTTAGTCTGCACTAGAAATTCGATTTGGCTTTGGCAACTACATGGGGGAAAATGTGATCGTGAGAGTTTTCCGGTCTTGGTGAGGCTGAGACTGGTAAAGGGCAGGGTTGGCACGGATGCTGTGGGCATGAGGAAAATGAGAGATAAGTAGGGCCAGAATGAGCAGCTTCCTTTCCTGTCTTTGGCTCAGAGTACAGCATGGCAGATCATGGGAGCTTTGGGAAGCTGATACCAAACACTGGAAGACAGTTGCCATCTGTTACAGCTGTACTTAGAAATAGAAAAAATATGCAGGGAAACAAGGCAGACAGATACTTTTATTTTAATGCCACCACTCCTACTCACTGTGACCTTCGTTTGATAGACACTTTGTAAATATGGTAAAAGGTATGTACCCTCAGAATGAAACATATAACCTGGGATCCCTAAGACCTATGAAAGTAACACTTTTGCATGTGGTCTTTGCAAAAGTCACTCATAGGAAAACATTGTGACTAACTTGGATTATCTTTGTGAACACCAAACACCAAAGCAAGTATTCTCACAGAAGACTGACACAGGGGAGAAGGTGAAGTAAAGACTGCCTCAGAGGCTGCACTGATGGGACCACAGTTTAGGGATGTTAAGCTGCTCTTATAAGCTGGAAGAGACAAGGAAGGCATGTTTCTCTAGAATCAATGTGGGAGGAAGTGTGGATCTGCTAAATTTCCGATTTCTATGCTGTGGGAAAAGGAACTTCAGTTGCTTGGAGTCACCACATCTGTGCTAATTTATGACAGCAGGCCAGTTAAGCAAATAGAACAAGTGGAGGGCCGCTCAGTCTGTCTTCATATACAAAATAGCCAAAGGAATCTGACAGAGTAGAAAGCAAGGGCAAATCGTCTGCCAGAAAGTGGATTTTTTGTTTTACAAATGCCTCTGGAATGGGAGTAAGGAAAGAGGTTTTCGGTTCTTCACATCATTCCACACACAGGACACTATTGTGTAGGACCATCCAGTTTGTAGCAATGAAAAGAGACATAGCTTTCATCCCCTGCCATCCCTAGACTTGCTCTGCTCCACCCATTCCTCTGGGTTTTTCTACATTTTAATTCACTCCAGGTTTAGAGCCCTCACTTTCTTTAGGAGGCTGCTTGCTGTCCATCAGTCTCAGCACTTAATAGGTAGAGACAAGGGGTATGGAATGGAAGAAAGCAGAAGCTATGCGATGTTACCATGGGTTTCACAAATATATTTATTCCCACTGCAGAAAAATTCAGGCAAGTACTAGAACCTGTCTATTTGTCTTTTTCCATTTCCTCTGCATGGGATATCCTTAATAGGGTCTAAGTTATTTTCCTAATTACTGTTCCAAGACAAGTTTCCAGTTCATTCATGGTTATGAGCAGACTATATCCATGGCCACTGCTTTTACAATATAATGCCTCTTGTTTGTCATTTTTTGAGCTAGGTTGTATGTCTGTTTCAATAGAGAATTTGAGACAAACAGGCAGATAGGCAGATAACAGGTATAGTGAGATATCAATTCTGTGTCCAATAGAATAATTAAGATTAGTCTGAGGGTTGGTGCCTAGTCTTACTGCAACTTGTTTTGCCATGTTTGGGTGATATGCTTGGGAGATCTGCTTTTTTTCTAAAGGAAAACTGGAGAAGCAGTTGATCTCAGAGACAAGAGAGGAACAGATATAAGGGAGGCTATATTTGGGATGTATTGTATGAGAGGAATAAATAAATAACAAATATTTTAAGGCATAGGTGTTTGAACTCATTCTCCCTGGTGATTGTTAAGAGCAGCACGGGCTAACAGTACTGTCTACCTAGTTTCTTCTTGCTTTTGCCTTCACTTTCTGGGAAATCTCTTACAGAACAGATTTTTATAATCAGGTTATGCCTTCAGTGAAATAAGAAGTCAATGCAAGACTTCTATGTTAATATGAATTGCTTTTTCATTGCTAGATATTATGCTTCCTACAGGCTGTGCTTGATTTTTATGCCAAATATGCTGATTATTGGCAAATTGTAGCTCTTGTGTTATACATGCTGGCATTGTATTTAAAGGCTCTGGCAAGAGTGAGCATTTCCACAGGCATGCTGAAACTAGATGGCTAAGGGATGACTCAGGATTGCTGGCAAGTTAGGGCAAAGACCAGGATATAGATCTAGTAAGCTTTTTTCCTTCAGTCTTAGTATAAGCCACTGAGAATGGAATTTTTTAGCTACTCATTCTCTACTTTTTCTATATGTTCTAGGATATCGCAGGTAAGAAAAAAAAAGAAACTGCCACCAGGATTTTGAACAAATTATTGAGAAAATTGTGAGTACTGAGAATTAATGACACAGAAACTTGGGTGAATCAAAATAATTTACCAAGAACACCAATAGGTTCATATTTTTTCTGTGTATGTGCACACCAGTGTACATGTTTGTATATGCTCAGCTATGTATACTAGACAGAAACCTCAGGTTTTATTCTTTAGATCCTGTCTGTCCTATTTTTTTAAGTCTATCACCAGTCTAAGCCTTTCCAATTAGGCCAAGGAGCTTCAGGGATCTGCCTGTCTCAGCGATTGCACTGCTGTGACTTCAATGTACCATGCTTGGTGTTGTTTGACATGGTCTTGGGCTCGAACTAAAGTCTTCAGGATTGTGTGGTATGTAAGCAACTTACAGACTAAACCATCTCTCAGCTTCTAAAAAAACTGAACCTTAGATTTTCAGATAAGATTCTATAAACTTCAGAGAGCCAACTTTCTCCTTAAGCTGAAGTTATTTCTTCTGTAAGTGCTTTAAAAAAATGTTTTATCTGTTCAGTGCTCTTTCTCCATGGGAAAAAAAAAAGTATGAGAGACCCTTCTTAAACCCTGACTTCACCCGAAGGTTAGTTTGGAAAAAAAAAAAAAAAAAAAAAAAAAAAAAGAACGACAGCATCTTACAATAGTATTATTCTGATTTTGAAGTGGGCATTTTTAAACTGGAAGGCACAGCGGATGCATGGTTACTGGGCAAATGGCAACATTGCCATAGCAACAGTCTCTAATGTTGTTCTCAAAAGCCCTGTTTGGGTATCAAGTAACCTAGATGAAGGATGTCCTTGGATACCTGCTTCTTATTGTAGCCTCTGGGTGGGCATGCAGGGCAGGACTTAATTTTTCTCTGGATTGAGAGAGAGAGAGAGAGAGAGAGAGAGAGAGAGAGAGAGAGAGGAGAGGAAAATATATATGCAGTTACATACTGGTATACATGCATATTTTATTAAATCATGTTAATCAATGCTTTTAACTCAGGGAATAAAGGAAGACTGGATGACAAAAGCCCTTGTTCCTAAAGCTAATTTGACGATAGAATGTTTTTATTGTGCTAAAATCTCTCCTTGTACACAATTTTATAAAATTTTTGTTGTTTGTCCTTAACACAGCTTGCTAAAATAACATGTCATGCTTTCTTCCTTTAACAATCATGGCATAGCAATTTTGTTCAATAAATGCATGCTATTAAATTTTTCTATGTAATATGTGTAATTTAGACAATAGAAATATTCTAGTTTGCAAATAAGGGCTGTGAGTTCATAGGCAGAGCTTCTTTTTTTTTTTTTTTTTTTTTTTTTTTTTTTTTTTTTTTTTTTTTTTTTTTTTT
>PVIH01003205.1:145982-166754 GCA_004025045.1 Sigmodon hispidus | reverse complement strand
CAGGGATGGAAAAAAAAATTCAGAGGGAAAGCTGAACACAAAGAAAATATATGTGTAGTAATCTTATTTGAATTTCCACCCTTGATAAGCCATGCTTATGATTATTATCCTCTGTATAGTTATTGTTAACTCTTCAGCATTTTTTTAAATTCTTTTTACTGTTTCTTTGATAAATACAAAATAAAGAAAAAAAAGGAATAAAAAAAAATATAAATCCAAAAAAAAAGATAAATTCATCTGTTGGTATACATGCTGTATATTTCCATTCATGTAAGTAACTCTGATACATAGACAAGTGTATTTCCTGGGTATTACTATCAGTGATGATACATAATTTAAACAACTACAGTATTGCTCGAATACTTTTCACTCAAAATAACACAACATGGAGCCATTTAGAAATAATGAGGTGGAATTTAAATTGAGACATGAAAATCTCTCCACAGAAGATAATTAAATAAAAAGCCTAGATCTGTGAGTATAGTATAATGTTTTCTGTGGACATTACAATGAATATATATGTATATGCTTCTATAAATATAGAAACTGATATTGAAATGTATATAAATATGGGTATGTGTAAATAAACTTTCTCTATCCTGGCAGCCATGCTCAAATTACCACACAGAGGCTTATATTAATTACAAATTCTCAGCCAATATCTCAGTCTTGCTACTAATTAATTCTTACATTTTTAAGTTAACCCATACTTTTTATTTATGCTCTGCTATGTGGCAGTACTCTTATTAACATGGCACAATCATCTCCTGTTCCCTCAGCATCTGCTGGTAACTCCTACCTCGGCCTATCTCCTTTCCATCCTTCTTGGTTTGGTTGTCCCTTCTATATACTTCCTGTCTGGCTACTGGCCAATTAGCATTTTCTTAAACTAACTCGAGTGGCAAATCCTTACAGTGTATAAGAGAATTATTCTGCAGCAGATAAGGGTATAGATATAAAAGTACATATAGAAATAGAGTTGTGGATAAAAACATTGATGTTGTGATAAAGACACACATAAACATAGATACCCACAGAGAAACAGATGGTTACAGAAGTAGAGATGGAAAGATGTTCCTTATCTGCTGGAATTCTGGAAATCAGCAGCCATCAGTGTCCATGTTTGACTTTTATTGTAAACTACTACTGGTCATAAGTAGAGCTTAATCTTAAGTAAACCTATAAGGTAACAACAGCAAAATGTATAATCTACGTTGACTAAAAACTCTTCCACTCATTTTTCCCAAAAATTATAATTAATATTCTTTAGCAGGTAAATCCAACCACCCAGCCCTGACATGTCTTCATTTCATATGTCTCACTTTATTCTACATATTCACTAGATAAGTATTAGAAATTAAGAGTTTAACAGTTAATTTATAGAAAGTTTTGTGGTCCTAACATTTCTTCATCTTGATAGGGTGAATGCTATTCTTCCTGTTGCTCACACAAAGTCTATTTTTCATACTTGACTATCTTTTACTGCAAATCCCATCCTATATAAAAGCAATGTAATAGTGAGTATGTTAAAGTTATCTGTATTATATTTCATGTTAAAAATCTTAGTTATATGCATTTAACATGATCAGTAATATTGGCATGGAATATATCTGAATAATGCATGGTTTTATAGAATAAAAAAATTATCCAAATTAAATCTTTTGGAACTCCAAACACTATAAATACTGGTTCAAATTCAACACTGCATGTCACTTAAACCGAAGGAAGCATTTTTGACAAACGAAGGTGACAACTAATCCCCTCTTGGCAGGAAGACATTAGATTGCACATATATATTCTTAATCTCATGTTCAAAAGAAATATAGTAAAGCAGCACCTATTTGCCATTCAGTCTGATTTATATACTATCTAATATGTCTCAGTGTTTGAAGTTAGTGACGTCTAAAGAAAAGTATTAAATTTCCTAAGCCACAAGAAATACTGTTGCTCCCTTAAAAAAAGGAAAAAAAAAAAAAGTGCTAGCATTCTTCCTGTCCCGCCCTTCAGCTCACTTTTCTCCTTCTCTCCTTCCCCTTCCTCTTTCCCCTTCCTCCTCCTCCTCCTCTATTGTTTGTTCTCACTTTCTTCATCCCAGGTACACACCTGCATGTACATATTCATTTCACACTCATACGAAAACCTTCATTATATATTGCCTTCACATAAAAGCCAACTAAAAAGAAATAATTACTACAAATACGTTAAATCTCACTGATGCCCATCAAAATGAGGCCTCACTACGTTGAGCCATTGAAATCACAGAGAGCAACATTGTTCTTAGTAAGTAGTGGCAGGGGAAGTAGAAAGTCAGAAGCAAGGAAGATGCAAGAGGCATTTCTAGAATTCATTGAAAGAAAGCTTCCAAAACACCAAGTGGCTAGCTGAGGGACTCAGCAGCTGTACACCTATTAGCCATTTTCATGTAAATTATGAATCCGGTAGGCAAGTCACAAATAGTGACAAACACTTAGGCTACAGCCACAGTCGCTAATCAAAGGCTTGCCTTCACCTGTGCTCAGTGGGGACCATGCTTTCTTCCTCTATTGGCCTTTCCTTTCAAGCTAACAGAACACAATTAACTAAGAAGCAGTACAATTAAAAGAAAAAAAAAATCAAACAATATGTTACTCAGGCAGGAAAATGTCATGCCAATGTCTTTCATTCTTGGCTCCCTCTATCACAGAAGATTTCCCAGTCTTTTCATTAATGAAGAATGAGAACAAACACATTTTGCTTGCCTTCTCTCTACGCCTGCCTCTCCTCACGCCTTTTTGAACCCTCCATGAATTTCTCTGCTGATGTCTTTTGATAATAATGTATAAATAAGATTCTAGCACAAGATTCAGTATGACCCTATGTGTTGTGAATAAGGTCTGAAATGTCCCTTCTGCTAGGCAAAGCCCTTTACCAAGCAGCCAACTGTGTCTCTGTCCATCCCTATGAATGCTTACATGAGGATCAAATGCCAGACAAAGTGGGAGTCGGGAAGCTTCCACGTGAGCTATGGAGCACAGTCATATCCTTTCCAGATATTCCAATAAATATGAAACAGATGCATTATAGGACACAGTGCATGGGTACTAAAGCCTTGTTTCAATTACTAATTGTTAGCTTTAAAAATGCTAGACGAAGATCCTAAAATGCTAGAAAAGGCTCATCTCTATATCTACTCGTAATAATGATGTTTCCCATTCACAGTGTCACATTCATAACTGTATGTAGTGTGTTGAAATCCAAAGTCATTTTTTTTTTACCTTGTATTAGGTTTAAACTGTAGCCTCCTCTCCTGCTTCAACAAGCTTAATTCTTAAGGTTACTGTAAAACTACAAGAACTAACTTCTTCATCCACAAAACCAATTTATCTATATTCTTGTCATAGTTCCCTAAATATGACTCAATTTTCCTGTATTAAGACCCTCCCAGGCCCTTCCATAATATACAGTGAGACTATATTTACATCACACTTCCACTCTACAAATCAGTACAACAGAAGTAAATTATTCCAAAAACTTTCTCAGAGTCTGGCTCCTTGGCTAAAAACCATGTGTATCACAGTTTTTACAAAAACACATACCACTTCCTCAATAGAATAGGGCGGCTCCATCTGTGTGGTTCTATTCAACCATTGTACAGCATGGGAGCACATATTTATGAATCATTTGTCCAACAGACCTCGCTGGAGCCTTAACACCTGCTGTGGAAAGCCTATCCTCAGACATATGATGAAAACATTTCAAAACTCAGAAGAAACCAAAACAAAGCAGCTCTTTTTAAGTTTGACAGAGCAAAATAATAAATTTAGCTACAGCATATTTCTGAGGCTGACTTGAGTAAAAGCAAATAGCACTTTCAAATGGTAACAGTGCACTAATCCTCAGCATACCTAGGGCCAGATATTGGAGGACCGCTCCAAGGTTCTGCTGCTTCCAAGCTCTTTTTCTCAGCAAGCTTCATCTTCTCTCCTCCTCTTTCTTCTTCATCCACACTCTGGGGAAAGCTACTTATATATTTTGTCTATGTGTTCCCTTCTGTCTAAAAACACAACATTGTTCTAAAAATAATGTAAAGTGTTCACAAGGGCAATGCAGAAATCTTAAAATCCCAGTCTCCCATTTCTTTCGTCATGGGCAGGTGGCAGGTCAAATAACATCTAGGCACACAAGTGTCTTGTGACCTGAGCTGTTTGGGTTCATTCACAGGTCCTGCCTCTCTCACTCTAGCATTACCCACTCAACACTGAAACGGCTAATCTTTTCCCGGATGGTAACTGTCTGACTGTTGTGTAGATAGAGCACTGAACGACTGAGCTGCCTGCTGTGTTTCCCCCAGCATTGATCAAATAATCCTGAATCACTGTGCAGCACCCTGTCACTCACCTATTGACTCCAGGCTCATTTTCTTCTCTATGGACTCCATTTCATTTCCTTTTCATCTGACTCATCCTCCTTTTCACTTTATCATGTGTAAGGAGACAATTTCTAGGCACAGGGTTATCAGTAAAGATTATCAAGGTAGACATCTATCAAACACACACACACCAAAAAAAAAGATAGAAATTTAAAAAGAAATTGGATGACAAGATGTATGAAGATACACACACACACACACACACACACACACACACACACATCCTACAACCTACACAAATCTGTCAGCTGTCAGTCTGGGCTCTTACTTTCTATTTCACTTTAATTTCCAGAAGCTTCCAAGTCAAAGGTACCACAGTAAGAACAGAGAAAGGTAATAAACAGACTCTTTTCACAACAGATATTTTATCGCCAACAGTTGCATGATAGCTAAATACACAAAATAATAAAAGCTCTTTTTTTTTTTGCTGTCTATGGTGAGGATACATAAAGTCAATTTTAAGTCTCTTGGGCAGAATACAGTGTTTTTAATTCTTTTCTGAAAGAAGAAAAATTAAAAAAGAGACTTAACTCACCCTATTACTTGGGATTGCAAGTACTTTGAAAGTGTTAAGAATCTATAAAAAGCAAGTTTACTGCCAGTGTTTGAAATGGAGACAGATGATGTGATGCTTCTGCCCTGAAACTGTAAATGTTTATATGTAGCCTATGACTACATCCCTGCAATGAAAAAGACTTAGTGTAATTAAAATGAAAGACTGTTGCTATTTTCTTAAGTAGAATTAACATACACAATTTTTTTATTATCCAAAAATAATTCAAAAAATGCATTTCAGAGCAAAATTCTCAAGTTAAAAAGTACAAGAGCTCTTTCAGAAAGTATGATGTCTTGCAAATGGGGATTTTCTAATGTTTTTGTGCCCTTGGGGTTTTCAATAATGTTTTAGGACATGTGTGGCTATCATAACTTGGAGGATAGTACTGGCATCTAGTGGGGAGAGGCCAAGGATGCTGCTAAAGATCCTACCATGAAAATGCAGTCCTGACTCTTAACCACAGAGTCTCAAATGCCAGATGTCCATCATGTGCTCAGAACCAAGGAGGTGCTGTCATTTAGACATAAAAGAGGGACAAAATAAGAAAGTATTTACAGTCAAGTGGCTTCTCAGTTACTAATAAATAACTTTATATTCAGAAGGAACATGGGAATTCATGTAGTCTAAATTTTACCCCCCTCCCCTGCCCCAGAGAGCCAGACAACTAAACAATATAAGGAGACTAATGCTGTGTGTTAACCCAGTTTGCAAGTGAGGTCAAACAATAGGCAAATTTTATTTTCTTTGGCTAAAAGTGCTTTAGGATTCTCAGACAGCCATTCTGAGTTTTTCTCTGTAGTGGTCACTTTAAAGAGATCAGGATGGTTCAGTTGTATAGCATAGGTTAAGGAAAGACATTACGAGGTTAATGGTATAATTAAGGAAAAGGGGGCTGAATATATATTTATTCATCAAATGTTATTACAGTAGAGGTGTGATTAAACCGTTGGAACTTAAAAGTCATAAATGGAGGGGGAAGTAGCTTCCACATCTTCCATATATTTAGCACATTTATAAAATCCATCACATTCAAGAGTGGGCTAGGTTTTAAAAATACCTTCCACTTACAGAAAGAAACTTATAATACAGGACACACGAGGAATCTGAACATTTTGGTTATTGAACTGGACAAACTTGTGCTGGCTTTTATTGTCTTGGCCATAAAGGAATTCACTAAAAAGATGCCAGCAAACTCATAGAAATGCTGAAAAAGTAGAAACCCCAGGTTGAAGACTATCTTGGAAATTGACCAAAACCATCCTTCAAGTCTGAGTATATACAGATGCCAGGCTGATAGCAGTCAGCTGTGCAATGGCGTTCATCACCGCTGCAGCCGCCATCACAGCAGCTGTGGGAAGCAATGGTGCACTGAAGCCGCTTATCATGGGTACCACCAGCCCTGCATTTTCTCCATCCTAGGTCCCTAGCTCAAAGAATTCACTCTCTAGAATTTTTATGCCCACTGAAGCAGAGGGAAAGGACTAGAACTTCTAGTCCCATAACTAGCTACTATGTACACGGAGCCATAAATGATTCCATTCCTTCTACTCAGAATTCATTTGCCAGGGCCAGCAGCCACCTGCCCCCATGGTAAACAAGAAGTACAACCCTATTATGTGTGCCAAAGACAGAGCCCTAAGGATGGCAGCAGCAACTTCTCATTTCTTTGAAGCCAGTTTACCCTGGAACCCCACTGACCTCATATACCACTTGTGACCATCAAACAGAGCTCAAGCTTGTGATAAAATTCAGGCATTATTGAGGGCAACCTGGAGGCATGGCTTTCATGTATTGGAGGACCCTGGATGGGGCGTGGCCAACCCCCTTAGTAGACCTGTTGTTTGTTGTGTGCTTTTCCTCTTTGTTCTTGCATGCACCAAAGCCACCACCTCCAGGAATTCCCCTAAGGTTCAATCTTTTATCAGTGAGTGTTTATATAACCCCTTAATAAATATTAGTCCTTTATACAATCAACTGCCAGTGAATAATTCCTACAATCCAAGCTCTAAGCCCCTTTGCTTTTGTGGCACTAACCCTTGGCTTCCTACAGATGAGTGCATGTGTACCAAAGGTGGGCTTACTTGGCAGATCTCGATCAAATAATGTTTGTTATATAATTCTCAGCTGCCATAAGCTATGACTTGCTTTTTCAGGACTCCTAAAATAAAATTTAAAAAAAAAAAACTTTAAACATAAAAGTTCTATAAAATAATTAGAAGCAAATTGTTTGAAAACTATAATAATTTTTTGTCCAAGAAAATAAATGTAAAGTTATTTGTGTTTTCAGCACATATGTGCCTCTAAGTTTCCACTTAAGAGTTGCTGCAGTAGGACAAATCATTAAGTCCTCATCTTCTTTCTTGGATTCTTTATCAAATGTGTACCGCATAGCAAGAATACAGAGGAAATAAATTGCATTAGAAAGAAACATTAGCTTTTAAAGCATCAAGAATAATACAGGAAAAGCGTGCCTAAAGTGATGCTGTCAAATTAATACTGAGTCTCTGCAGAACTCACAAGAGAGAGCTCAGAGCAAAAAGGAGAAAATTGTAAAAGACCAGTTTATATTTGTGGAAATGATCTCTGCAATCGCCAGAGGCAATCTGAAACTGGCACCTTAGAGTTGGTCAGGAATATTGAAAGCTGCCCAGAGGCTCAGCTAAATTGTACTCTTGACACACCCAGAAGCAGCCATCCTCATCATTAATCTCCATGAGTTTATCCTTCTCTCTGACTACAGGTTCTTCTTATTCTTTCTCTGCTCTTGATTCTCTCCACTTTTTCCAAAGAAAACGAAACACAAAGACAAGGAAATGAAAGCTGAATTCTACACTTGATTGCATGAATGCAAATGCCATATGCTTTTAGTACTCCCAATTAACTAACTGGTTTCCATCTTTGAAGTTTGTCACAGAAGATGCTCTTCTAACTACAGAACTTCCCAAATAATAGAAAGTTATATTTTATTATGTGAGACTATCACAGTACATTCACTGTAAGCCCTTGACATTAGTGTTCTTATCCCTCTTCTCCAGATATAAAGAATTTTCTAAAATTAGAGGCTTATTTGCAGTGATGTGACTCCTGTTTTATAAGTCCTGTATTTTATATATATATATATATATAAACACATATATGAGATATATAGATAGATGTGTGTACATACCTATATGAGTTAGGGTACATACTACATATATATATGTATATATATATATACATATATATATAGAGAGAGAGAGAGAAAGAGAGAAAGTACATATGTACATCAGGAAAATTCTTATTTGAAATTGTGTTCAATCCTCATAATAGACTGAAGTTCTAATAGAACAGTATTCACAGAGGGACAATCTAATTTAGATAAAAATAAATTGCTTTCTACCATGAAAGAATCTATTCTTTTCATTTTACATGTGTATGTAGGCACATATGTGTACAGTAACCCATATAGGTATGTACACACATCTATCTATATATCTCACATGTGTGTTAAGAGAAATCCATGTGAGTCTGTTTATAGGTATCAAGAATCTATTAGGATATGGAGTGAGGAAATACACTCACAATCCAGAACCAGGTGAACAAACTTTGTTGTCCATTTTGTGGGGAGAGAATGGATCTGGCTCTCAGAGCTCTGATCACCCCAAGAGAGATCTCAGGGATACCCTCCTCAGATTTAAGCAGTTATGTAACCAGTGAACCAGCCATTCCCATAAAGCTGCTACTCCAAAACTATTTGCTAAATAAATACCCTACACATGTACATATAGGTATAGACTATAATTTATATGAGGTATATATTACATAGACTATAATCATATAGGTATGTACACATATGTACAGTTATCAACATATTTTGCCTAATAGGAATGAACAGCAATTGCATTGTTGGCAGGTTGTTATCTGTGCATTACCAAGATCCACTTTCAGGATAGAAGTGCTCATTTTCCCAAATGCTAAAACTTTTGACCTTAGGAAATACCTGCTTGGTGCTTTCAGAGAACTGTGCTAAGCCTAAGAGACTGGTATGTCAATAATACCACAACACTTTCCCTGCTATTGTGCCATTCTGCCTGTGGTTATTATACATCTGTGATAATACCACCCCTATTATCACCTGTTACTTTCTCAAGTTCAATTGTATTTATTTCTGCTTTCCCACCTTTTGTTGACCTGCAGGTATCACTTTTCTGAGTATCTTTAAAATCCCTCTGCCAGTGCATGTGAACATGGGCAAAGCAAGTATGTTTTGTGTATCACTAGGAACATTACATTCTACTGTGTATGTTCTCTTATTTTTTACAGTAGTTTAGTTTTAAACAGACATGCCTCCTTCATTGAATTATTTTTCTAATAAAAACTAGTAACATACTGAAAGGTTTTAGAACAGTGTATAGCATATATTAACAGCACTCAGAATTTTAGCCATTATTATCATTCTAACAACTTCATAAAACCTTTCAATGAATTCAGTCATATTAGCCTTAGTCACCATATCTAGATATTCTGATAGCATTCTTGCTTAAATATGTATTCACCTATAAATATCTTGTGATCATTTTTCACATTTGAAATCATTTTCTAGAAGACATTTACAGAAATAAAATTAGTGGGTTAAATGTTATACATGTTTAATAGTAATGTCTTCTTTACAATTTAAAAAAAATCAATAAAATGTCCATTACAGATTTTTAAAGAAAAAATAAAAAGTGGCAAAAGAAGAAAAACTCAAAACTGTATAATCTTCCATGTATTTAAAATTACTACAGTCCTGTGGATCCAAGAAAATGCTGATTAAAGATAGTCAAAAGAGAAGGAATGCCCATATTAATCATTTCTACATTTCTTCTCATTATTTCTTAATCAATACAGTTCCCTAAACAACAACTTCCATAGCTGCTACATTAGTTGATATTGTACATAACCAAGGCATTGAGCATACCTAGAAACCTAGCTCTTGGGCTGTAGAAACAGGAAGGGCATCAGAAGACCTGATTCATGCCACCTAGTGTTAAAAAATAAAAGGCCTGGATGTTAAAAAGGAAGAAAGAAAGAAAAGAAAGAAAGAAAGAAAGAAAGAAAGAAAGAAAGAAAGAAAGAAAGAAAGAAAGAAAGGGGATTAAATGTCTGCTTATGTTTAGACAGCATGAGCATGTCATTGATACAGATATCAGTTATATGTCTGCTAAACTATGACTGACACTGGACATTAAGGGGGTTATAAATCAACACAAAACATACTGGATGTCTGGGAAACCCAAATTAAACAGTGATATAATATATTGTGTAACCATTTTGACATATATCATTTTTTGTTTACATTTGTTTATATATTATATTATGAGCTTTTTACCTGCATCTGTGTGTGTTCACCACTTGTGAACTAGAAGCCTGTGGAAGTCAGGAAAGGGTGTCAGGCTCCCTAAAGCTCCAGTTACAGATAGTTTTGATTCACCATGTGGGTGCTAGGAAGTACACTCTGGTACTTTGTAAGAGTAAAAGTGCTCTAAACTGCTGAGCCATCTCTCATGTTCCCAGAGTGTGGCTTCTGTGTGATGGAGTATAAACATGGCATGGCCTGGAAGTCAGAGGACTTAGTTTGTCAGTACCAACTTCCCTATGTGTATCTGCTTGTAGGTCTGTATGTCTACAACCATGTGACCTGTGTAGTCTGCCACTCAGTGGATAAAGTATGTCCTCATAGTCATAAATCATAAGGCTGAAGCTCCTTAAAACCTTTTAAACCTCCCAGGCTCAGCATGCCTTCTAACATCAGAGCATGGACCTCACACCAGCAAGGTAAGTTGAGGCCACGCTAGGCTACATGAGACTCTGCCATAAAGGTGGGGATGAGTAGACAGAATAAGAGGAGTAACTGAAGCAGGTAGAGAAGGATGGAAGAAAGAAGGAAGTTCTAGAAATTATTTATAATGTACCCGAGTCTATGCTAGATTATATGCAAATACTATGTGCTATTTTAGATGAACATCTTGAACATGAATGTGTTTTACTACACAAAAATTGGTTGCATATTATAAAAGATTTAGTTGAAGAGTATTTTTATACAGCAACAGGATATGATTGCCAGGATGGGTTGTTAATATTAAAACAAATTGGAGAACATTGTGTAGTAAATATTCTAATGTCTACCTTTTCAAAAGTCACATTATTCCAACTTAAGAATTTATATACAGAGGAAATCTTCAAAAATACCCCCAAGGCCACAAATAGCTTCCATGGAAAAGCTATGATGGCCTGAGCAGCAGGGTTCTTTACTGTATACTTGGTTAGGTTGGTGTTGAATGCTATAATGGCTTCAAATTAATGTGTTTAAAAATGCAAATCATTCTTTGAAAACAGTTCTCACTGCTGCTTTAATGGAATAATTATAATTAACCAAATAGAAAATTAAATGTTCTTTATAATACAATACAGCTAGACACATGGATACAAACACATCTTTGAATTCTTTCCAGCACTTAACATCTACACATTTTTAAAATTTGCTAATCTTGTAGGCAAAACAGTAGCACCTTTTCATTTTATTTAACTGTTTTTGATAGTGTATTTAGAATGTATTTTAAGGTATTCTATTGAATCCTTTGACAGAAAGGGACTTCTGCCAACAATAATAAAGTGGTCATGGAAATCTCATGTACACACACAAAAAAATTATACAATTGAAAAACTTTTTAAATAAAGCCTTTTACTATTCTGAAATGTACCCAAACAACATCCCTAGAGACATTTACTTAGGAGAATTGCTGAAATTTCTGACAAGAATGGCAGGAGTCTGAGACTAACCCACCCAGATATGCTGCAATATTCCCACTGAATGCTCTGCCAAGCAGAGCTGAGATGTCTTGAGAAAGATTTCATATTCAATATGAACAAATGAAAGAAAATATTTAAGACATATGAAGATTCTTTATCTGTGGAATAAGCTCAAACATAGAAATATGTAAAAAAAAATGACCCATTGTTAGAAGAAAGAGGAGAAAAACTAGTAAAAAGAATTATCTGACCATTACTAGTTAATAAATAACTGATAAGAGAAAAAACATAAGCTCAAAACATCAACTAGGAGATACACACTCTTACAAGTCATGTTGCATTGATAAAACCACAAATTGTATGAACTTTTTTTCAAGAATTACATTAAATATGAAAAAGCTAGGTACCCTAATCAAAAGGTTTAAATGTTAGATTGAAAATAAAATAAAGCCCTAGATACAAAAGACTGTTCAATTTCAAAGTCGAAAATTAGATGAAAGAAAAAAAAATTTGAAAAAGATGTGCTACATGTAAATAGAAACCACAAGATTCTTCTGTGGCTGTATTAATACTGGACAATACTTTAATAAAAATGTTAAATTACAATTCAAAGGAGAGCCCCAGCAGAAGAGCCCCAGCTGCAGACAAACATGTAGGGCTCCTGTGTGCAAGTCTGATTATATACACTCCTCACCAGACCCTCTACCTCCTAAGCCTCAATCCATTTCCCAAAACCACCTATCCACCAAATCAGAAAGCAGATTGCACCTGCTTCCTGGGACATAGCCTCTGGATAGCTCCATCACAGGAGCCACTCCCTGAGACACAGCCTTGGGAGAGTGCTGTCACAAGAATGGTTTTCTGAGACACAGACTCTGGAGAACCACTGCACAGAGCTCAAGCTACAGATCTCAATTACTCTCTGAGACACAGACTCCATTGTCTCAGAGCTCTCCAAAAGCTCCAATTGCACCAAGAGCACCATCTATGACTTCAAGCTATACTATAGAGCTTCAGTAATAAAAACAGCTTGGTACTGACATAAAAACAGACTTGTGGATCAATGGAATCAAATCGCAGACCCCAATCTTAACCCACACACCTATGAACACCTGAAGGTGTCAGGATCAGGCACTGTTGAGCAAGACCTAGAGGTGTGGCTTTGAGGTCTTGAAGACCACTATAAGGGGCATGGCCAACCCTTTGAAGAGCAGTTGCCTACTGGCTTTTGTTCCCTGCTTCTGAAGGGAGGATTGCTGCTGCCACTATGTGGGACATTTCAATGTCCAGGAATTGCCCTAAGCTTCAGTCTTGTATCAGTGAGTGTTTCATATAAACTCCTTCATAAATTTTAATTCCTTTATATAATCCATTGCCAGTGAGTAATTCCTACTCTATCCGGTGTTCCAACATGAGTTTCAGAGCTCGTTCCTGGGGTTTCAGCTTCAGGCTACTGGAGGCCTTGCTCCTGCTCACACCAGAGTCCAAGGGCTACTCACATGGTCCTGAGTGACTTTTGTCTTGGAGTTTGTAGGTTCCAAGATAGATTAAATTTTGATCTTCAGCTGCTTTTAAAACGTATTATTTAATGTCCAACAGAGCAAGCTACCTGTGATTTTGCAGCAACTTGTTTCTTTGTGCATGTATTCCTGCCGCTGTGTTTTCCACTTCCCGCAGCTTTCCTGCAGCCAAGTGGCAAATCCTACCTATAAAGCAAGGGCCCACAGCTGATAACAGCATGTTGCTTAATGTGCATTTGTAGTGAATTGTTCTGGTTTTGTGAGAAATTGCCTTTAATTAGATAATATTCATAGCCAACTAAGCTGAAGGCTTGGAGCAACACCTGCGACATCTGCTGGCCAATCATCACCATTACATCCAGTCTGAGGTAAATAATTTTTATATATTATATATAATTTTAACAACCATAATGGCTTCAAAATGACATACAATATATCTTCCCAAGAATTTAGAAATATTTACTGCTACAATCAAGGATTTCTTGGAAAATTATATTTTTGAGAGCTTCATGCTCATAGTCCTGTTATTTCTCATCTTGATTCTATATTTTATATCTCAAAAAATGGCTAATTTTTAAATGTTAATTGGCCTGATGGAAGACTTGAAGTCTAATAATGAAAAATTGGTCTTTGAAATGGGCAATATGGAATCTGCCAATCATAAATTGGCATGCAAAGTTAATTTGGGGGAAGTTGATTACAACAAACTTTCACATAGATATTCTTCCTTGAACACAAATATTGGGTCCTTACAGGAGTAGTGTAGATCTATAGAACTCTATGCTAATGATAAGAATAAGAAACGTATTAATTCAATGAATTAATTTCATTAGAAAGATTGGCTATTGAAGAGATTCAGACCCTAGAGAAATTGGAAATTTCTAAATTTCAACAATGAGAGGTTCATGTTGCTATAACTGAGAAATATATTAAGGCTCAATCAACCCAGAACAGTTCAGTTAGGGTTAGTGATATCTTATGGAGATAAGTCATGATATCTTATGGAGATGGAGATGATTTGCCTAAAGTTGTGAATGTGAAGGATATTCCATTATCACCTCCTATGAGCTATTCAGTTACCATTCAGAAAAAGCATACGTATGATGAATCTCCAGGATTTGTAAAATATGATTGAAAACCTATACATAAGAGAGATATAAATGACATCAACAAAGCTATTTTACTCCAAGGAATCCATTCCACATATGTAAAACAGGTATTAAATCATGGTCAACAAAATATCTGTATTGAAATATAGCCAACATTTACAATTGATAAATTGGCTGAGGAAAGAGGCTAGGGCCATTGAAAACAAGGAAAGATTAGAGGTTTTAACAGCTCTCAAGATCAAATTCCTGGTGATGGCTAATTTGCTGATATGAAGGTTCAGGCTACTTTTGATGAACATACATTATTGTTATGTCTTACTGCTGCTTTGAGTGCTTGGGAAAAGATTCTAGACTCAGGACAGAAACGGAGTCATATACCAAAGTCAGGCAAGGCTTAAAAGAACCTTATACTGGTTTTCTTCAAAGATTTGTCAAGACAGTATATAAAGCAGTATCAGTTACAAAATTTAGAAAGGAACTATTTTTTCTTTGGTTTTTGACCATGCTAATTTGGAATGTAAAAGGATGTTTATGCCACTAAAGATCAGATCAGCACTCCTAGGGGAATGGACTCAGTATGCAACCCATGCTGACTCTCTCAATTATGATGAAGAAAATTGAATAAGTCAAATCATTTTCAATGTTAGGGTAAGGAATCAAGGTATCAAATGTTTTAATTGTGATAAGACAGGCCATATCAGAAGGAATTGCATGCAAAACATTCCTACAACTAATATTCTTCCTAGGAATGACCCCAACAGAAGGTTTCTTCCTTCTGGATTATGCAGAAGATGTGGCAAAGGTCAATATTGGACCAATAAGTGCAGATCTACAAGAGAAAAGGCAACCCTTTACCATCAGGAAACACCTTTTGGAATCTCTCACAAGAAGCCACCACAATACAGGTCTCAAAATCAAAGATGATTCAGTCATATTCAGTTGCAGTGGAGGAACAGCTTTGTCAGGACAATTAGAAAATCTAGTGCCTAATGTATAAAACCACACAGCATTGGAGAATAGAACAACTTTAATGGAGGAATCAAGATTTCCAAGAAAAACTACAAAACAAATATTCTTGCAGACTTCCATAAATGAACAAAGGCCAAAATTAAAAATACAAATAGATATTATTTTTATCCAAGTCTTAGGCAACAGGGGGCAGATGTTTTGATCATAACTCCACAATCATGGCATCCAAAATCTATCTCTAAAGGAGGTAGATATTCAATTTCTAAGGATTGGAACTATATATCAGGTGAAACAAAGTGTAAGCTATACATAGGACCACAATGCATAAGACCAGAAGGATAGAGAGGAAGGCTGAAGCCAAATATGGATAATATAGCAGTCAATCTATGAGGTCATAGCCTTCTACAACAATGGAATACCCAGATTAAAATCCCTTCAAGCTAAGATATAAACCATAAACCTAATTATGCTTCTGAGGATAATATTTTAAGGTATTATAAAAAATATCACCAGCCATTCATGTTATACAAAAACATAACACAACACCTGCTGAACCTGTAAATACACTCATAACACTATCTGTAAAATGGTTGACAGATAAGCCTATATGGGTTCAGCAATGACCTCTAATGAAAAAAAAATTATAGGCCTTAGAACAGCTGGAACAGAATCAGTTAAATTCTCAGTATATTGAAAAAATCTACCAACTCTTAAAACACTCCTGTATTTGTCATCAAAAAGAAATCTGAAAAAAAATGGGGAATGGTGACAGATCTAAAAGCAATAAATAAGGTGATTAAACCAATAGGCTCTTTACAATCTGGTATTCCTTTGCCTTCCCTGTTACCTGAGGTATGGCCTATTATAGTAATTGACTTAAAAGACTGTTTCTTTACAATAACTCTACAAGAACAGGACAAAGAAAAATTTGCCTTTACAGTGCCCACTTATATTAATTCTTGTCCTGTAAAGAGATATCAATGGAGAGTTCTTCCACAAGGAATGTTAAATAGCTCTCCACTCTGTGCCAATATTTTGTACAACAGCCATTAGAAGTAATATACAAATGATTTCTACAATCTATCATTTACCATTATATGGATAATATCTTGTTGGCAGACTCAAATATAGATACATTAGAAAGAGTGTTTGAGGAAGTGCAAAAAATAATGCCTGCTTGGGGATTACAAATTGGTCTTGAAAAAAATACAGAGGAGATTATATTAATTACCTAGGATATAAAATAGGTCTACAAAAAGTTAGACCTCAAAAGGTGCAACTGAGGATAGATTATATCTTAACAGTTTCCAAAAACTGCTAGGAGATATTTCTCACATAGCTCCATTATTAGAATAAAAAAAATCATAAACTTGCTAATCCATTCAAAATCTTAGATGGTGATAAGGACTTAAATAGTCCTAGGGAATTTTCTGATGAAGCTGAGAGAGAATTTGCTTTAGTGGAAAAGAATTACAAGATGCACATGTGAATCATGTGGATCCAGACCTTGATTGCATTCTGGTTATTTTACCCTCTAAGCATTCTCCTACAGGAGTTATAATATAAAAAGGTAAAATATTATATTAACATTGGTATTTCTGCCACATAGGCTGAGTAAAAATTAAAAATATATGTGGAAAAGATTTCTGATATCATTTTCAAAGGAAAATTAAGAGAGACATTGGATAATAGAAAAAAGCTTCTGAGATAAACCAATCTGTCTACTTCAAGGTTGCACAAACCCCAGAATAGAAGCTCGGATATATGATTGATTGGGAAGGGGTTTTGGTTTTGTTTCCACAGGAGAAAAAAATATGGGTACCAACAAATTTAATAAAGACCTGATTTTAAAAAGAGACACCCCTTGAAGAAGAGGAGTAATGCTACATCCACCAATATGACAATTGGATACATGGTAAGGAAAACTCACTTAACAAGGCTGGGGCGTGGTTTCATTTTTGTCTTTACAGAAGGACAGACATAAAAATCTTCAAGAAATAAAAAATATGATGGATGTCTAGACACCTAAGGTTAAAGGGAGGTCAATTATGAAAGGATTAGAAGCAAAAGAATACAAGACCTATTGGCACCAATATGCAGTATAGGATAAATTCTCACAGCTTAATATTTATATCTCTTTTTAAAATGCTTAATTAAAAATCAAGCTGTCTAGAGTTGGAGTAAGTAGCTTTCTCTTATAAATCCAGGCATGTTGGTAAAGGAAAAATTAAAGAGATTCTGTCTCATTTCAGAAAAGCCACCTGATGTAGGACAGAAGACAGACATGATAGACACTATTGTTATTGTAATTTTATTTCTAATCTTCTCTCAGTATTTTTCTTGACTTGTTAAAACATTCCTTGCATACAATTTTCTCCTGAAAATTTAAGCTCTCCATGTGATATTAACAATGTTTGAGTTTCTACTGTAAACAACAAATTCTCCTACCAGCAATCTCTAAAGCATCCAGAAAGAAGATGGGGCCCCACTACAATGATTCTACCTGGTCCGTGATATTTAAAAAAAAAAAAACAAAAAAAACTGGTGTATACCATTCAATGACTGATTTTAAAATTCAGACTATTCAGGAGTGTTATAAGATAGTTATTATCCAACATATCATATCTCTAACAAGAATTCCAGATGGCCTTACCCAATACTCTGAGACCAGTTATAGATATTTATAGCCATTCTGTTGGGATCTAACCACTGTCTTAGTTCTTACAGGACCCCACCAAGATACCATTGCCACAAGTCAGCAGGAAGCTGAAAAGCTAAGCCTCTCTCCTAATAAGTTTTGTCCTCAAAGAAAAATTATTATTCTGCTAGGGTGTCTATAAGTTATATTTGGGTTGTGAGGGGAACAATAATATAGGCTTAGGAATCCCTTTTAAAGAAGAGAAAGAGGAGTAGATAGAACAAATATAGGTAAGTTATTATATCTACCTATAAACAATTATTAATAGCCACATATGAGCCATAGACAATTTGTACTGGTACAGATTCTGGTCTATTCATACAAATGTGGAATTATTTTATATGTCTGCTTGAGATAATTTGTATATTGATACAAATTCAAATCTGAAAAATTTTAAATGTCTAAGGTAATTTGTATATTAATACAAAATTGAATCTAAAATTGCCATATTTTGCATGTGCTTCTACCTCTGTTTAAAATGTTTTGCATATTAATAGATATTAAGCATATTGTTGTCATTCCCACCATGCAATTTCTACCTCTTTAATTATACTAGTCATTATATATATGTACATATACATATAAATAACATCTCTGTTTAAGATATTTTGTATACCTCTGTTTAGATATTTTGTATAATGATACATATTTAGAATATTGTTATTTTGCACTATACATTTATTTTTGTTTAATGGTTATATGATTGTCATACTTGAAGTTATTCAAAAACTGTACACCAATTTATAGATTGTCTATTTTTCCATTGTACGCTTCAGTCTTTAGGTTGATAAGAATTGCAAATCACAGTTATTTAGGTTTGCCATATTGCTGAGGTTTTTCAGATATATAGTAGAATATGTCAGATAGATGGGAGTTTTCAATCACTTCACAGACCTAGAGAATATGGCATTTGATGTTGTGCTATTCAGAATTTAGTCATGAGAGACATGATAACTTCTGGCAGCAGAATTCCTTTCCCAAGATAATGTTTGGCATCAAGGACACTCCACAAGGAGCTTGTCTTCCTTGGCAGATAATGATCTATCAGGCAAAGAACTACCCTTGCCTTGACTGCTAATTCTGGACTAGCAGAATGAAAGAGACTGCTGAAACCTGCCAAAAGAGGATAAGACAATTTTCAAAATACCCTGCTTCTGAAGGGATCTGCCAGACATCTTAGGCCTGTAGCCTGAAAAGGTGAATGTTCCAAGTTTGCAGAAAGGATCTGGGTGACTGTCCAGGCAGCTGTCTGTCACTGACTTCTCCTAAACTTTGGAAGTTACTCATTCATGCTTTTAGCTTATTCAGGTAATATATTTTCCTTCTCAGGTCTTTGATGGGGTTGAAGACTAGATGGTTAAGGTTACTACCATGTCATGTCTTAGCTAAGGGCATTTACGTATTGGATTTGTTTTATTCAAGATAAACAGCTTTGAAGTAATCACTATATATTGTCACTTACCAATATTTTGGACATTTATGGTATATTTTGTTTGTTGTTTGTCAGTTGTAGTTTGACCTTGTTTATGATATTTGCCTTTTTCCTCTCCTGCACATTACCTTGTAATTGTTTCTATTGTATATAGTATTATACTTACATTTAGAACTTGCTTAGTTAGAAAAAAAGGGAGATGTGGCAGGATCAGCAAGACTTAGAGGTGTGGCTTGAGGTCTTGAAGGGCCCTGTATGGGCCATGACCACCTGGATGAAGATCTTCCTGTTTGTTCCTTGAATTCACATTCTCAGAGGGAGGATTACCATCACCACCGCAAGGGGCATTTTAATCCTCCAGGAATTGCCCTAAAGATCAATCTTGTATCAGTGAGTGTTTCATATAAACCCTTTAATATTCATCTTTAATATAATCAATTGCCAGTGAATAATTCCTTCTATACCTGATTTTTTTACAAAAAGGCCAAAAATATACCATGGGAAAAAGATAACATCTTCAACAAATGGTGCTGGCACAACTGGATGGAGATATGTAGAAGAATACAAATGAATGAATGAATCAGAGAAAGAAGAAAACTTAATATGTATACACAAAATGTACAGTAAATAAAATTTAATAAATTTAAGAGAAGAAAATTTAATATTTCAGTAATAAAATCACCATACAATTGTTAAAGTACTAAATTTAAAATCACAACACATGGATAATTTTAATAACTAAAAATAACTTTGAAAAATCTGGCCAATGCTATGGGACATTCCAGTGCCACACAGCACACGTCTTTCCAGCACATCTGAGCAACTGACCAGGGTAAAGCACAAGAGAATTCTCAGTAACATCTATTTAACTGGGATTATCTGTTATTATTTGTTGGGTCATATGTTTTATATATGAATACCACTTAACAACTTAAGAAAACCTTTTATGTGATAATAATAACTGCATTTTAGAGTTCTTGCATTTGCTATATTCATTTTTTTCCAATTTGGCTTTGTTTTTTATTTTCTTTTTCTTGTTATCTGGACACCACAGAACAACTAACTTTTCTTTAATAGTTATGTCATTTAGTTGCTTAGAAATTTGTATACACTTTAGAAGATTTACAAAATTAATTTCTGTCGTACCAAGCTTTTTCTTATGAGGCATTTTGATTACTCAAACATTTAATTCTCCAGGAATCAATGATTACCTGGTGTGAGGATCAAAGTTTATCTCCACTGCTAAGTGATTTTTCTAAAAAAAAAAAAAAAAAAAAAAAAAAAAAAAAAAAAAAAAAAAAAAAAAAAA
>PVIH01003205.1:103115-145882 GCA_004025045.1 Sigmodon hispidus | reverse complement strand
TTTCTAATTAAAGGTATACACTTTAAATCAAAAATATTAAAGGCTTCTCAAAAGATATATATTATCACAAAATTTAAAATATTTCTGATGAATAAAGGATAAAATTATAATGAAGACATACAAACACACACAAGTACTTACCTGGTAGCACAGTAGGTCTATAAGGTGCGTATTTACAACTAACCAAAAAATAATAATAATCAAAAACAGAAGAGAGAGGTAAAAGGCACAAAGGATAAAACATTAGAAAGATGAACTATAAGCAGGAACATTAGCTTTTGCTTCTATAGTGAAAAAGCAGTTGGCATGAATAAGAGCTTGCTGAATAGTAGAAATGATTGATCTGTCATTGAGTAGACTTAGAGGTCAGAAAAAGAATTACAGAGCAGCTTTGAAGAATGACTACAGTAGCTGTTCAGTATAGAATAAATATTTCAAATTCATCTGCATACAATGCAAAAATTACATATTTCACTCTAATATAATATTTTTAAACCTAAAATTTATCTAATAGCATATACTTTTAAAAAGGAAATTAATCACAAAAGAGAAAAAAATAGAAGAATTGGTGTGGTTCTTAGAAATCACTCCCTAGACAAGATATTTATTTCAGTATGATCTATTTGCCTTTTTGGGTTTAGAATCTAAGCCTGTAAAATTAGTTTTAGGACAAAATTCTTCAGGGCTTAACAAATCACATTCTTTCAAGAATACAATATCACACACAGTGGAGCATTACAGAATAAACCATTTGTGGAAAAACATTACATCACCTATATGACATCTTAGATATTCAGATTTTTACACCTAATTAAAACATGGAGTTAAAAATTCAATAGATTCATGAATAGAAACTAGTAGTGTTCACAGGTAATATCTAAGAAAGAATTGAGATTATCCCTGGTGGACTGCTAGGCTTCCACAGAATTTACAACAGCTCTTGTGCACCAAATTGTTTGAGTCATCCTGTAAATCCTAAAGTCCTAACATCTGCTGTAACTTTTTATAAGGTATGGCCTCTAGGGGATAATTAAATCATTGATGGAGACTGTTCAAAAATCTATCCCCAGAGTTATCTGAACCTCTTTCTACCATGTGACAGCTAAGCAAGACATCATCTGTCTGTAGAAGAGGGTCCAGGAAGAGGATTCTAATGAGACAAAGACCATGAGGCTTCTGATCTGGGATGTTTTACACTCTGGAACCATCAGATAAAAACTGCTGTTTATGAGAAAGCTAGTCTATGGCATCCTACTGATGCCTCAACTAAACATCCTTCCATCAAATGGACATGCCATACTCAAGGTCTGCACACTGGATTCTTAGGATTGATGTCTGTCAAAAATTCTACCTCATTTTTTTCCTGGGGAAGTCATACTCAATACTTACATCCTGAAGGTAATTTGAAATTATCCTTTGGACAAATGATTTTCCCAAAAAAGGAAGAGTAAATCTGCCTAAAGTAGGTCAACCTCATTGGTAGAAAGGATGACTTATGGGTGGTGGCTGATAATCTTTCGTCCTGTTATTCCTAAGTGCCAATTTTTGAGTCAAAACCTAAGAGAATCAAACCAAGCAAAAGAGACATGATATGAAGACAGAAGGATTCCAGATCCAAAGGCCAACCAGAATTATGACCACCATATATAGAGGCAGCACAGTCAGTGATGGCTGAAAAGAGGCACCTAAGCAATATGCAATGTAATATGTCAGACAGACCTACCAGTTCACAGAAAAGGTGAAAGTTTGTTTTTTTTTTTCCTGCTGAACTAAATGTTTTATTTCTATATCCTGAAGTACTTATGTCACCAAGCTTCATATCCTTTTTTATTTTATTATTATGAACAAAGAAGTCACACTTTCTATCCTTGTATATCCTTATTCAAGGCTCCTTCCCCCTCCCACCTGCTGCCTGCCCAGGTGAGAGGTTTTGTTATCAGTCATCTGGAAGCCTAAGAAGAGGAGGGATAGGAATGGAATATGTTTTATCATAATTTTTCTGGCTCTTGTGAAGAATGGGAGGAGTAGAGACATGCAATGAGCCTTAAAGAGATTATTTTAGCAAAGAACTGATGTCATTTAAACAAAAGCAGTAGCCATGCAGAGACCGGATTCCAAACTGTGGAATGGAATGCATTCCTGGGAGGTTCAGGGTTAAGCAAGGGGATTCTAGAGAGAAAACTCAAGAGCATATAAGCACAGACATGCACATATACACACAATTAAAAATCATTAAAATAAAAATGTTTTAAACAAATTTTAAATAATTTTCAAAGCTCCCAGGTCATGTTAACCTTGCTTCATAATGTGACTAGAATTTAGCAAAAACATAAGCTGGTCCTTAATTTCAAAGGCTCAGTAGATGTCCGGCTAATATCCTCCCATGTTTTGTACCTGTGTAGGATAACTCTGGTGAGGACTGCACTAACAATTATAATCAATTTTGTTCTTAAAGTTTTGTTCAGATCAGTTTAAAGTATAAAACAAATTGTTTCAGTTATGTGTAGGTTCTAGGAAAATCCCCAAGTCTTACACATGTCCTCTAATAGTTTCCCTTTCAAAAAATTGATAATCTATTCTGAAAAATAAGAAATCTCCTTTTCAATATTTTTGTTCAAATTTTATCACATTACTTAACGATTTGTATTTTTATTCAAAAATTTAACACTTACTGTGCTTTGTAACTCTCCAAAACAAGTAAATTCATCACAATTATCTGGAATGACCAAGTATTATGTATAAACTATAAATAAGGTAATAGTAACTGTACAATAGGGCCAGAAAGAAACTAAATGTTGAATTTGAAGTATATAAATGGTGTAAACAGTAACAAAACTTTTAAGATTGCTTGTTGAAAAAACTATTCTATTACCTATGCTATAGTCTGTGAAACACCAAATCACAAGATTCTTTAATATGTGAGTTCTACATTCTTTTTTAAAAATAGGAAAAATGTGTATTTAAAATATTCCTGTAGCGGAAAATCAAAAACTATACATGTTTATAAGTCACAACAAAACACAAAAACTGAGAGAGAGGGGTGTAGTCACTAAAAACAAAATTCAGACAACACCTGGAGAGAGACTGGACACATGCACAAAGGTCTCTCAGGTCTCTCGTGCAGAGCTCTCAGGAAGGGGTGGGGCTTCCGGTTCACGGCAGAAAGAGTTCCGGGCCAACAGCTAGAGAGCACGGTGGCTTAACTTTCTCCTAAAACCTTCCCTGTTTTATAAGTGATCCTCACAAAATAAACCACATTTAAAACATATCTCACAACAAGTTTTTACCATGATAATTGGCGCCCAATGTGGGGCTAATTCCTCAAACCCGCTGGGTTCTGCACCCGCGGACAGAGGCGGTCTAAACGGCTTTGGCCCCGATCTGCGCACACAAGTATTCTGTACACAGCCAAGAAAAAATCTGTGCACGGCAAAACTCCTAAGAGACAGATTGACCCAGTTCTGGTAGTGCACGCCTAGTAAAATTTGTTAAAACATTTAACAAAGACCCTCCCAGCCAAATCGCCACCTGGTTTCACACACCATTGCTGCTACACTGTGACACCTGCTGACCATAAGTCCTCATTACATCTGAGTAAGGCAATTTTTTTTTCTTTTCTTCTAAAATGTCCGGTCAGATAAATGTTCACAATTTTACTCACTTTTTCACAATAGTGATAAAAGATTATTTCCAAGATTATGCATTTAAAAGTTATCTCCACCCAAGAGTCCTTTTGCTTTTTTATATGATAATACATTTCATACCTACCTATTTTAAAAGATCTCAACATAAAAAACATGAGGCTAAGATGTCTGACATAAATAAATGTATTAAGACACTCCAAAAACTCATTATTTCCATAAAAGAGAGGTCTACTTTGATCACAAAAAAATTTAGAGCTCATATTGATAAAAATTTTAAAAAATTAGATAAAAAATTTAAAAAAATAAATAAAAATTTTATTAAAAAAATACAAAACTCATATTAATAAAAATTTTAAAAAAATTTAAAAAAATAAATAAAAATTTTAAAATAATAAATAAAAACTCTAAAAAATTTAAACAAAAAATAATAAAAAAAATAAATCTAAAAACTAAAAAAATATTCCACTCTATAAAATTATTTTAAAAAATCATTTATAAAAAACTTTAAAACATTAAAAAAACCATCCATTACCACTAAGTTACAAGATCATAAGACTCACTTAAAAATTTTAAAAAAAAATTTTAAAATAACACCTACTCAAAATAACCCAGAGCCCCCTCTTAAACAATACTACTACAAAAAATGTTCTTTACCTAAAATAATTACCATAAAAAAAACTACCCCCCATCCCTCCAGCTCTATTCCCAGTTGTGACAAAGGCCAAAAAACCACAACCACATAAAAAGGCTTCTAACAATATAAAATACAATTATAAACCTATACTCATAAAAAGTCTAAAATCAATAAAAAACCATAATAAACTATAACATACAATCATCTTTTATAAAACAATCCTTAAATTCATAGTCAACACAAAATCAAATAATTCCTAATAACTAAAAAAATTTAACGACCACAGTGTTAAACGATGGCCAAAACTTCCAATAAAAAAAAATTAGTTTAAAAAAAAAAACTAAGGCCTTAAAATCTTGAAATCAAACTAAAAATGTTACCGTCTCCAAAGACCAAATCCTTAAAAAAGGCCAATTTACTAATTTATCAGTTCAGACTACTTATGATGACCATGCTCTGTTACTGTGCCGTACTGCTGCCTTAAATGCTTAAAAAAAATTTTTAGACCCAAAACAAAAAATTAAATCATATGCCCAAATTAAACAAAGTCCAACAAAACCTTATACAGAATTTTTTTCTTATCATATCTTTAACAAATATTTCAAATAAACTCACTTAATACGATAAAAATAGTTATAGACATTTATAGTTATATATATATGTTTACAATTACTTCGTTAAGACTTAACCATTATTTAATTTACAAAACCCCACAAAGATACCGTCGCCCACAGGCCAACATAAAACAACTCAATAAAAAACTTACATCCCTTTTCCAATAAGTTAGTCAGCCAAAAAAAAGTTATAGTCAATTATCATTTTAATACAATAATTATAAATTAATCTTAAATAAAAAATAAAATAATATAAAAAAAGGGAGAAACAACTATTAACCAAAAAATAAATAAAAAATAAATTAACATAATACAAATGTTTATATATTAATACAAATAAAAAATCAATCTATATGTTTAATTTAAATAATATATATATTAATACAAAGTTAAACATAATACAAATATGTATTATGTTTCATATAATTAACACAAATAAAAAATTAATCTATATGTCTAATTAAAATAATATATTAATACAAAATCAAATATATAATTACACTATTTTACACGTGTCTACCTCTGTCTAAAATATTTTACACATTAACGTATATTAAGTGCCTTGTCGTTTCCATAATACAATTTCTACCTCTAATTATTTATGATAGTCATAACATTTATTATACTATACAAACAAGTTATTTTATATAAATCTATTTAGATATATTTTTATATATAATAATATATAGTTAAAATATTGTTGTCATTTGATACAAAATAAATATTTTAGTGAGTTTTCCTAAAATTGTTATATTTAAAATTATTTAAAAGAGCTATATACTCATTTTAAAATGCTTATTTTTACAATGTTAGCCTCATTTTCTTAGTTAATTAAAATTACAGATTAGAGTTACTTAGATTTATCACCTAACAGTGAAGATACTCAAGCTTTTCAAAAACATGTCAAAATACACCCAATAAATAAATGTCTTCAACCACTTCATAGACCAAAAAAAAAATAACATTCAAGATTTTGTTATCTCAAATTTGGCCTTGAGAGACATAACAACTCCTAACATCACCATTCCTTTCTCAAGATAGTGTTAAACATCACAAAAATCTTACAAAGAGATTGTCTTGTTTGACAAATAATGGCCTAAAAGACAAAAAAAAACTACACTTGGCCCGACTGCTGTCAACATACACACTGTCCAAAATAAACCTACAAGATAAAAGATAAAGACTGCCAAAGCCTGTCTAAACAATAAAACAGCCCTACCAAAAAATACCCTACTTCTATAAAAACTTGTCAAATATCATAGGCCAATAGCCACAAAAATAAATACTCCTGTTATACAAAAAAATAATAGATAACTGCCCAAGTAGTTAACTGTCGTGTCCTCTCCTAAATTCTAAAAGTTACTTCAAGCTTTCAACTTTAAATATATATTTTCCTTCTCAAGTCTTAATAGTGTTAAAGATTAAATACTTAAAGTTATTATTACTTCACATTTCAAAAAAGACACTCAAATATTAAAACTTTATTGTTTAAAATAAACAGCCTTAAAACAATCCCTATATATTTTCTCATATCAACATTTTAAATAGTAAATTACACTTTATAGTTATTGCTTATTAACAATAGTTTGACCTCACTTATGTTAATACCTTCCTCTTTCCCAGACACTGTCTTATAATAATCCCCATAATATATAGTTTTATACCTAGTTTAAAACCTTCCTATTTAGACAAAACAAAAAAAATAACAAAAAATCAAAAACTATACATATATATAAGTCACAACAAAACACAAAAACTGAGAGAGAGGGGCATAGTCACTAAAAACAAAATTCAAACAACACCTAAAAAAAAACAAGACATAGACACAAAGGTCTCTCAAGTCTCTCATACAGAGCTCTCAGAAAAAGGCGAGGCTTCCAGTTTGCAACAAAAAAAGTTTCGAGCCAACAACTAAAGAGCGCAATGGCTTAACTTTCTCCTAAAACTTTCCCTGTTTTATAAATAATCCTCACAAAATAAACCACATTTAAAACATATCTCATGACAAGTTTTTACCGTAATATATTCCCTAGATAAATTCTCTGCATTAAAAATCTAGAGGTTATACGTGAATTATGAGCTGGTCATTCTTCCTGGATAAACCATGAGAGGGAAAACACTCAAAAGGGAAAAGAAAGTGGGTTTTTTTTAATTTTTGAATAAAGTCTCATTTTTTATCCATGTATCCCCTTATTCAAACACCCTTCCCCTTCCCATCCCTCCCAGTCACTCTCTCTTCTCTCCATCTCCTCAACTCCTTCCCAGCAAAGGGCAGGAGGTCCAAGTTCCCAAGGTGGCTTAGTTCAGTATCCATTTAAACATACTGAAAAGCTTTTTTTGTTCTGGTAAGGTAAAGTCATTCCATCTCCTTCTCCTTGGGATGATAGCTGACTTGACCAGGGTCATACCAAGTAAGCCTCAGCCAATTAATAAATAAATAAATAAATACATAAATACATGTTAGAATATACATGTGAACAGATACAATGAATCCAGTATTCAAATGAAATATTATTCAAAATCAAAGAAGCATACATTTTCATTAACATGTGAATTATACATTATAATAGTATACAGCATTCTCTTAGTAAGAAAATATAATGGAGTTAGGCATCTTTATTGCCACACTTTAGTAAAAGTGAAACTATGAAGATTCAGAGTGCCACCAACAGTATAAGCATTAAAAGGTTATGTTGTCCCCTTTAAAGCACGGAGAAAGTCCATAGTCACAGAGATTCTTGTAAGTGTAATTGCCAAGTATGAGGAAGAGTTGTCTCTTATCAGATTATTCTATAGGACACAAAAAGACTGACTCTCAAAAGTTGGATGCCAAATAAAAGTTTTTATTTGAAAGCAAAATTTAATACATGGTATCAGGCAAAAATACTAATTTTCAGTCCATTATTTACAAAAGTAAATAAGAAAAGAAATATATGAGGATAAAATTTGAAAAAGTGGAGAAAAAATGAGAAAAGCCAGAAGTTACAGACAAGCAGGAATCTTGGGAACATGACATGACCAAAGAGACTGACAAAAGAGATTGGGACCCAGCCACTTCAGTGCTCAGAGTCAAGTGAGGAAAACAGACTTTTATTGTGTACAAAAACAAACACCACATCCAAAACATGACAAATGTAAAAGTCTATACTTGACATGTATCTTTTGTTCTCTGCCCATATAACATATAGTTAATTCTGAAAAGTTCTAGTGAGGCAATACTAAATCTGAAAATCAGAAACTCAAAGAAATAAACCAAAATTTAAAACTTTGCTGTATTAATTTAACTGCATCTTCTCAACTGTTAATCATTTTGTACAATGTGATGAACTTTAAATTTCCATAATGGTTAATATTATATGACACATTTAAATGTTTTCATGCTTATTAAATACTAGAGTATGTGAGGGAAAATCCAATTATTAGTATATACTAACCGTTAGGTTTGTATTTTGCTCTTAGTTCCCCTGGTTTTATTTTTATTTACATGCTACAGCAGAGAAAGAAAGAGAAAGACAGGAAGAGAATACCAAGATACAGACACTACTTCTCTTTTCTCCATGCATTTATGGTAAATAAGCGATGGCTGACACCCTCTTGTCTCAAGAATTGCTACATTAATGGTCTAGAAATGCTCACATCCAAACTTAATCTGATTATACTTTATTCATGAAAAGATAATAGTGTGGAATTCCACTTCCAAATATGAAAGATTGACTTCCCCCAATTTCCCCACACATGAGGTGGCATCATTATGGTTATTACTGCTGTGATGAAGCACAATGTCCCAAAGCAACTTAGGGAAGAAACAGTTTATTAAAGAGAAATCAGGAAGACCCTCAGCCTTAATCTAACACACTAAAAAAAACAAAAACTAAGAGAGATATGCCCTAAGGAAACCCAATGCTTTTATATATATATGTATATAAAATTAAAGATCCTCTCAGAACTCAACAATGTAGCTCTCAACAGTACTTGAGAAACCCTATGCTCCTGTTACACAGAGAAGGGGTGGATGACTGTCCAAGTAGTTAACTGTCGTTGTCTTCTCCTATATTCTAAAAGTTACTTCATGCTTCCAACTTTAGGTATATATTTTCCTTCTCAGGTCTTGACGGTGTTAAAGATTAGATAGTGAAGTTGTTATTACTTCACATTCCAACAAAGACACTCGAGTCTTAGAACTCTATTATTTAAGATAAACAGCCTTAAAACAATCCATATATATATATTTTTTTTTGTATCAACATTTTAGATATTAAATTGCACCTTGTAGTTGTTTACTAGCAATAGTTTGACCTCACTTATGTTAGTTCCTTCCTCTTTCCCACACACTGTCTTATGGTAATCCCTGTAATATATAGTTTTATACCTAGTCTAAAACCTTCCTATTTAGACAAAATGGGGAGATGTAGCAGGAATCCCTGATTGTATTGGAGAGACATTGTTTTTTGGGGCAGCGCGCGCCACGGCGGAATAAAAAGAGGTTTCCGGGGCAGCGCGCGCTGGCGGCGCGCGGCTGCGCGCAGAGGAGAGGCGAGACTTCCGGCTCGAGCGCGCGACAGCTACGGACAGCAGCAAATTCGGCGCTTTGCTAAACTCCCTTTTGCTCTTTTATAACAAAATAAATCTTAGTTAAAACATATCAATTAGTGACGGGTTTATTCCGCGATACCCTATAGAATCCATATTATTTATATCACCTGCACAAGGATGGTAACAATCCAAAAACCAAAACATGCATGAAAAAATAGAAAAAAAAATTATTCTAAACAAACATAGCAATGAGTAGGAATACAGTGCAAACTATCCAAATAGGTCAAAGGTTACAATTAATAGTGACTAAATTTAAATAGGTGGTTAATGTGATATTTAGAAGTTTCGGAGAAAATATGGTGAGATCTCATAAAGAAAATTAGGAAGCAAGAACAAAAAGAGAAGGGGGAAGACAAAGCAGCAGAAAAAAAAAACCCTCTGGAATTCAAAAGTACAGTCAGAAATGAAAAGTAAAACACGAATTGTAGTTGTTATTAAATGAAAACTTAAAGCCAGACATTGCGGAAAAGCTGAATTATCAGAGAGAGAAAACAGAACACAGTCAAATCTCACCCAGCCAACTTCTCAAGGTAAAAGCTATCTTCTAGCATCTTCAGCCTGGTTCCTCATTTCTACAGAATACCACACTGTCTGCCTACACCTGCCTTAAATATCTTCTCCCAATTGTTTCACTTCTTGGTTCAACTCTGCATCATAATTCTAGAGTTCGGATTAAAGATATGAGCTACTACTATTTGGTAGTTAGGTCTTGAACTCACAGAAACACAGAAAGATCTCTGTCTCTGGAGTTAAGGGATGAAAGGCATAGGTCACCACTCAGACTGCGATTAAAGGTGTGAGCTACCACTCTCTGACCCTCCTGGCTTGACTGTGGGTGGATCTGCTCTCTGATATTCCAGACTGGTTTTTATCAAATATAAAATATAACATCCCAGAAAAGTTTGCTTTAATGAACATGACAGAACTTTGGAGAATGGAGAAGGGATAGCACAGTTAGCTTGACTGAAGTCTCCTCATTGAAAAACAAGCAGATGAAAACTGAACAGACATTAGTTTTCTGTGATAACCTGTGGGAAAATACTAAACAGTAAGATATCTGCACTTAGAATCTCAGAAATATACAAAGCTATAAAAGAAGATATGATGTAAGTGTTCAGAAATTTAATAGTAGAATTTGTCCAATTTATGAAAAAGAATCAAATTATAAGTTTATTGAATCTGAAATAAATATAAAAAACCACACCTAAACACATCATAATACAATTATTAAACCCAAAATTAAGAAGGCAGACAGACAGAAAATAAAACAAAAAACATGCTGGCCAGGCAGTCTATCTGCTGAACTCAAGACTAGTGAGAGACCCAAAGCATCTGAGGAATGACACCCAAGACTGTCCTCTAATTTCCAAATACATATGGACACACTTGTATGGAACAACACACATAAGCCACAGACATTCATAAAAATAAACAAACAAGAATAACTTTAAGAAATCAAAACAACCTATAGATGCTAAGCTAAATATATTGTTGCCAACTTCTTACATTGGTCTATAACATATCAATTGATGATTGGTAACTACCAACTTGTTGCATGAATCCTAATTGGACTTATAATAAACCCCAGAGCCAGATATTGGGGTAAATTTGAAAAATCAGAGAGATAGAGGAATAAATCAAAGCTATTTCTCACAACTATTGAATCTTCAGGCCTAAAGGGGTAGATCTTCTCTCCAGAAATCCTCAGACTGAAGAAGAGAGGTGAAAGGGTAGGGAGGCCAAAATGGAAGGGCTGAACATTCCTCTTCTCCTGCCTTATATTCCTTTCTCTGCTCAGCCATATCACTTCCTGTCTCAACCTTTCTCATGCTGGGATTAAAGGCACGTGCTTCCCAAGTACTGGGAGCAGAGGCAGGAATCCTAAATGCTAAGATTAAAGGTGTGTGCCAGGACTGCCTGGCTCTGTTTCTCTCTTGGACTGGATTAATTTGGAGTAGTCCAGATTGGTCTTGAACTCATAGAAATTCAGACAGATCCCTGCCTACGGAGTGCTAAAATTAAAGGTGGTGTTACCATTTCCTGACCTCTATAGTTAATTCTGTGGCTGGCTCTGTTCTCTGACCTTCAGGAAATCTTTATTAGATTACAAACAACTATTCCACCATACTAACACTAAAAAGCTTTAGTTTTTATTTTTTTATGTTCTATTCATTTTGGAGAAAAGAGAAGTTTTATTACTGTATGGTGTTTTGCTATCTATTCTGAATGTTTTGCTTTTTATATAATGTTTGATATGGACTTTTTTAAAAAGGAAAAAAAAACCTAGAGGATGTGGTGATATATTGATATAAATTTATTAGATATATATCTAATAAAGTTGGCCTGATGATCAAAGGACAGAGTGGGCCACAGATTTAGCCATAAAGTTCAGGGAGTAGTTACACACATGCCTTTAATCCAGCTAAAACTAGAACCAGGAAGTGATATTGCTGGGGAGAGAAAGGTTCATAAGACTGGAGAAGACATAGTTTGACCTTTCCCTTTTGCTGAGGACTCAGAGGCTTTCAATCTGAGGATTCTTAGAGACAGGCTCTTTCCCTTTCAGTCTGAGGAGTTAGCTAG
The DNA here is from genome assembly GCA_004025045.1 of Sigmodon hispidus. Lineage (NCBI taxonomy): Eukaryota > Metazoa > Chordata > Mammalia > Rodentia > Cricetidae > Sigmodon > Sigmodon hispidus. Next base: position 133,814 of record PVIH01003205.1, on the reverse strand, counting down.
CTGAGAATAGGCTGTGGCTTGTTCCTATGTCTCTCTGATCTTTCAGCTTTTCCCCAGTATTTGGCTCCAGGTTTTTATTATAAGACCAAGTAGCATTTGGACAATAAGAGGGAGTTAATTTATATGTTATATTTGGTGCAAAAACCACTTTTAAAAAAGTAGATAAAAAGTCATGAGAAAGCAAATTAACAAAACACAAAAGTAGTTAATTAAACTACAAGGACTATTGAATAGACAATAAACTAGAAGTAAATTATAGAAACAGGAAGAAAACATAAGACTTACTGAAAAATCCAACTGCATTAAAGGCTATAATGTCCTGAAACTAGAGGCATTTATTGTATAAAATGACTTGGAAAGTGAGCTCTTTACTGGATACTGAAAGACTTGGTATAATAGTCATATTTCAGTTTCTTTAAATACTTGGTACAAATCAGAGTGGGGCCAAATGTCTCTTTGTAGAGAGTATTGCTATTACAGATCCAATTTATTTAACAGGCAGGGAGTCTTTCAGATTTTTTTATTTTCCTTCGTTTGTCAATTTAAAAATATATTTATCTAATTTGTTGTATAAAGTTGTTAACATTTCACATTATCTGAATGTTCTTTAGTAACTATTCATTTTCTCATTTGACCTTGTCAGGGAGTTAATTAATTTTAGTTTTTTTGTTATTGTTTTGTTGTGGTTGTTCATTTTTGTAAGAACCAACTTTTGACTTTGTTAGCCTGTAGGTTGTATACACAGGGAAAATTCTGTGCCTTTTCTCCCTTCTTTGGCAATTAGCTAAATATATAATATTCTTCATATGGGCATTCATTTAAATTTCCATATTTTGGTGAGAACATATAGTTGGACTTTTCTCTTAATTTTTTATAACACATTTTTTATATGGATTGAAAAGTGAAATAAATGGCAAACACATGTCAAGTAGGTAGAGAACAGTGTAAACACTTCACATGAGTAATATTCATTAAAATCTATTATTCAATACAAACAATATTACATGCTATAAAAAAGTGTTTCAAATAATAGTAAAAAGTAATTTAGCTAAAAGTGTAAAAAAAATTCAAAAAGTATAAAATAAGAGGTGTGAGACCACCATGTGAGTAAAGTTCCACACACACAAGCATGACACACTGAGTTCGAATCCCTAGCTCCCATTTAAAAGCCAGGGATGGTAGTAACATCCGTGATCCTAGTTAAGGAAGTGAAGAGAATGTCTGGGTCTTGTCAGGCAGCCAATCTGACAGAATTTGTTATCTCCAGGATCAGTGAGAAACTCTGTCCAAAAATTAAAGTGGGGGCTATTTGTAAAAGACACCAGACATCAGTATCTGGCTTCTCTCCACACACATGCATGTTCACACACCAGTGGGTGGGTGTGTATTATATAATACATATGGTTATGTATGTATGTATGTATTGACATTAAAATATTAATATATGAGGGACAAAATTGAAGTAAAAGGTAAAATACAGAAACCAATCATCATAATTAAAGAGTGTTACAACTTTCTTATAGTTACTGATACTGTGTGAACACACAAAAAAGTAACCATATAAAAAAAATCTACCCTTTTTGTCTAATTGGCATTAAAATATAGTTACATAGTCTCTGACTATAAATAATTTAATAAAAAATTAATAAGATACCTAAAATAGTCGCAATATTTGGAAACTAAATAGTATATTTTTAAATAACCAATGGCTAGAGAAAAAACAAAAAATTGAACTAATAATTGTTGTAGGAAGTTTTCCCGGGCCCTTCTCCACCCGGAGGTTTTTTACCTGGGCTGCGGTGGAGGTTTGGAACCTGGTCCACGCTGCGGCTTTTGTCCCCCAAAGAAATGAATCAGACACTTATATACTTTATACTGTTTGGCCCATGTCACAAGCACATTACTAGCTAGCTCTTTCATCTTAAATCAACCCATTTCTATTAATCTTCCCGCCTCGTGGCTCAGCCTGTGGCTCAGCCCATACCTCTACATGTTCCTCCTTCAGGGGTCGGATGGCTACTGAGTAACTCCACTCTTTCCTACCTGCCTGCCCTCTGATTCTCCACCCACTTCTATGGTGCTGCAGAGAAAACAGGATTCCACGCAAACAGAAATCAAAGAAGATTATCACCAGCAAACACGCTTTGAGATAAATGATGAAACATTCTCCCAAAAAATAAAACCTAAGATTGAGACATGTACCCCACATACAGAAAAGTTTGAAAAGAGAAAATTAGAGTTGGTAAGATGCTTCATTCTCCTTATTCTATTTGCTCTGACATTCTGTTAATGATAGTGCAACACTGTCTTCCTGCCTCCTCTTAGGAATGGATGGGTAGGAGAATAACTGGGAAGCAGAGGTAAATGAAAACATGTTATTTGAATAAAAGAAAATAAAAGAGATAATGCAACACTTCATATGGTGAAGCATACGGGTAAAGCGGATGGATGATGATAACACTAAAGAGAACAGGAAAGAAAATTTGATAAGCAAAAGAGAACTATGCTACTTGTGAGGTATCATCATGGTAACTGGTGGTGGACTTAAACTGATTCATATATACACATATTAAAAACTAGGGTGACTACATTTTTAGAAGACACATAATTGATGTCCAAAAAATAACACATAATTGAAGTTCTCATTTAATTTTTTTTTAAAGATGGAAAAATAAAATTACAGGACAGTGTCTTTCATAAAATGGTTTTAAAAATAACAAAATTATACCTAATAGAATTTTAAAATACATGAAACATGAAGAATCATGGTCAAGGGAAGTTTATTAAAAAACTAAAAGTGAGTTTCACTACTTGAAACTTAATCAGTGGTAGTTTACCACATTAACAGGACAAAATGAAAGTCATAGAGTCACTTCAACAGATGCAATAAAATTTAAAATTTCAGCATTTGGTCAGTAAAATATACAGTAAATTAGAAATACAGAAAATTCTCATATGAAAGTATGCATATATATTAAAACTTATGCTTAACAGTGTTATGTAAGATTTTGATAAATATATGCCTAAATCCATATGTGGTATTATACAACATTGTTTTTCTCCTAATGTTAAAAACAATAAAAAATTCTGCCCATTTGTCATGTTAAAAATCATAGGTGTTCTGAATAAGAAAACAAGGCAAGAAAATATGTAACTACTAGAGACAATTAAAACTTGTATGGTTCACAAATAGCATAATTAATATTATAAGCCTTTTAAATTTTTATAATAAGTTATTGTCTAAAATATATGTCAATAGTATTAACTTTTTAGTATGAGCTTGAGTCATTCATAAAAAATAATTATTAATTCAATAACATAAGAACAAAGGTAGAGCAAAATTTCCATGAAAATGATTTTAAGGTACAAATGGAGACAACAGCCACAAACTATTATATTAATATGTAGAGAGTCAAAGTAGAGAGTTCCTTTATCAGTGAGACATCAAAAATGTTTGAATTACAGACACCGACACTGAACAAAAGAAACAAAATTACAACAGAAATACACCCTTCAAATCTTTCACTCTTAAAATGGGACTGACTCAAAATTCAGGAAGCAGCATCCCTGAAGAACTTGAGGCTTAGTAACTCAGAGATATATTTTTTTTTGTTCTTGTTGGTTTTCCTTTTGTAAGTTTGCCATGCACTAAAGTTTTATAAAATATATATCAAACTTACTACCACATATTAAAAGTTAACGTCATAATAGCATGCTCTGGGGAATGGTGCAGATGACTATGAAAAGGGTGACTAATATTTTTTGATTACCTGTTCATTGTGACCATGAAATATCCAGAAAATTGAGAGAAATCATAAATTCTCATTTTTGCATCAATTTATTTTGTTATTGATAAATTATTATTTATCAACTTTATCATATTATTATATTATGATATTTTATCATATTATTATTATGATTAAAAACATCTAGTTTTCTTGATCTAATTTATAGAAGGAAAATACAGAAAGGGAATCCTAATATTTTATTAGCCACATTATTAAGCCTTCATATAAAAATTTGTCTCAGCCCTTTTAAAATTGGTAATAAACATAATGTTCTGTGATACATGGATGATGAAACTTTATAAACTATAAACATAGACAGATTCAACTACATTTTAAAATATCACAGAACACTGAACTCTGGTTTTCAAATTGGTTAAAATGTCCAGGTGCTTTTGACAGTTTATGCCCAGTGGTATTTTGAGAATGCTACAGAATGTATCATCTTTATTTGTCAGAGGATTACAACAGGAAAATCTCCTGGAAAACTCAGCTCTATTTTTTTTTTTAATGTTCTCAGTATATTGATTTGAAATTGACAAAACCTGTTCCCAAATAACTGTTACTTGAAAGCCAACCCAACTCAGAATCCTTCTGAGAGCCGCTGAAGCAAAACTAAATTCTGAGCTCCGACACTTGGATGAGAGCAGGTGCAGAGGTGTTCCTGTGGTGTCCTTCCCACATCCTGCATCAGAAATAATGATAACAGTATAAAACCATTCTGTATTGTTTTTGTTTATGACTCCAGCTAAGCTAACTTTCTTTTCCATAACTAGCTAAGCAGGAGTGACAAATGTAAGACCTTATTATGTATGTGCACTCCTTGGAATATATTAATCAGTGGCAATGGATTCATTACGGGGTCCAGAAAACTCCTTAAATTTTAGTCTATGTGAAATAAAGATAATCTGATTTGTCATGTCTTGAGAAGCCTGGAGGCTGTAGAAATCCCACTGGACTAGTGGATGGTTAGATAATAAAGAGAAAGAAGATGGATACCAAGGTGAGCAATAATTAAACCCGCTGTGAAACTCTCTGACAGGAAGCAGTAAGTGGCACATTGTTAACAGAGCAACATTTCTTCTCATGACACCAATGGGCAAACCTTAAAGTGAACAGAGATTCTGCTCAAGGCAACATGACTTGCTCATGCATACCACAAACTTGATGATCCGAGGTCACACTCTGGTTGGCAGTTTCTCCCATACACACTGTATTGAATTTCTACCACTTTTCACAATTTATGCAGAAGTGTTAAGAATTTTCATTTGTGGATATAGTGCTCAGAGCTATGAATCCAAAAATAAATAAATCCACTATCGTAAAAGTCTATAACAGTATAAGATATATAAAGAGATAAATACATATCAAATTGCTAAAGTTTACAAAAAGGCTATGCCTTCCTCAGCATTTGAGAACCAAGGACATAAAAAATGAAAGGGATGGCATGTAGGAGCATGGGTAGGAGGCAGAGGGAGTTTCAAATTATGTCTACACATTTGTAAGGATTTTTTTTAAAAAAAAAAAGACATTTCAAGCAATGAGCACTAAATGTGGAAAAAGATGTGAAGTTATAAAAATGAATGATAATCCATGAAGCCATACTGCTGCCATCTTGGCCTTTGTGTAATGGACCATGGGAAACAACAAATCCATCAGAGGAGGACCAAACTGTGAACCACACTGCTGTTGAGTAGACACTTTTTGTGTGTGGCAAATGGGAAGTTCTGCAGCTGAGCATAGATTACAGGTTTTAATGTTTCCCAGGGGACAATTAAGTTCTTTTTGTCTAAATCAAACACACTCGAAAGATGTCTGGACATGAGTAGTCAAAGAAAAAGATGTTTGAAGATGTCACAATCACACAATTTATTTGTTGTTGTATAAACAGTGAAGACAAAGTAGGAGGTTGAGATGAGAAGCTGAGCTAAGAGGTAAATGTGCCCTGAGATAGCTGAGATAAATAGAAGCCAAGCCCACACAGAGGCAGAGCAAACAGGCCTCAGAGAAGTGAGGAAAGATCTGGAGTTGAAGCAACACGTCATTTCTTTGAGATGAAGGGAGAAGGTGAAGAGATTATTGAAAAGTCTGTCAGCTGGGACGCAGTGCTTGGTGGCATTATTAGGCATCATTGAAAAAACATAACGGGAATAACAGGATCATGTTGATGAGGAACACAGAGAAGTCTGGGCTAAGGTTTCCAGAAAGTATTTCTGAATCCAAAACCAGATACTTTTTTTTTTTTTTTTAACTTCCAGCACTGTTTTGATTGGTTTGATTAATAATCACTTACTCATAGTCTACAATTATGGAATTCTTTCAGAAATGTTATTGGTCATTTATCTTTTCTTCTTCTAAGTATAATTCACCTCTCTACTCAAAACCTATGATCTAGTTATTTTTCAATAACTACGTGCTGGGTTTTCTTTCATGGAAAGCAGGAAAAGAGGTAGAAACAAGTTTGTTTCTTGGGTACTATGTTATAGTCTGAGCAAAACATAAAAATTAGTATGAGGTTATCAGTCACACTGTCCTCACAAAAGAAAACTCAGCACAGGTCCCTGTGCTCATGTGTTCATAAGAGAAAATAGCTCAGTGGGTTGTAAAACCGTCCCCTACAGAAAACCTACTTAGGAACCTCAGGCTACTTCCAGTGACACCACAGTGAGTTCTTGGTTCTGCAAGAGACTCCCAGGAGGAAAGGTTTGGTAATGGATGTGGAAACAGTATGACACATTGGAGTCCCAGGCTGAGCCTGTTCTGCCCTGCACCTCACACTCATATTCCCTGAGCAAGAAAACTTGGAGAAGTCTTATTTCAACAGCATTGTGGGGAATCTGCCCAGAAGAATTGCTAGAGCTGAGGTATGTACTTAACCCTAGACTTTTTTTTCACAAGCTGATTTGGTAATGCGGACACTGATGTAAGAGCATCTGGAAGAAAAACAAAAGTTACATCAAGCTTGAAAATTATATTGCTGAGCCATGTTTATGAAAACAGGTCCAAGCAAGCCCTTCATGCTCATTAGCAGTTTTGGTGGAAAGAGGAGTCTTTGGCTCATCACCCAAAGCCCTGCATGAACCAAGTAGCTCACACGGGTCCCTCCGCTGAGGCCACAGGCTCCCACACAGAGTTCCTAATGGCCTGCAGCCCAACCTTCGACTCACCACACCACTGCAGTATGTCATATTCCATCAGGAGCTACTGTGCAAATAACATATTTCCATTTTTAAAGTCTGAAAAATGTCACAAAAAGCTTTTGGCATTTACATGACTCAGGCTTACACCCTCTAATTCTCTCTGCAGCTAATTTCTTATGTTCGATACATATCCACCACAGGAAACCAGGAAAAACGATTACGGGAAAAGCTCAAGTTCTGCAGCCCAGCCATTAGCATTCACAAGTCTAAAGAGTCAGGATTTAATGGCACGATCGGCAGTTATTTCTTATATAATGAAAATTAAGACTTTCAACATGTGAGACATTAAAAAATATTCAGTAATTCTTGTTATAGCCTATAGGGCTTTTTAATGCATTTCTGAGAACCAGCAAAAATCTACAAAGATGTGCACCAAGAGGGTCTAATAGATCAGAAGAGTGAAATTATATTCAATATGGGTAAAACAGCTTGCTGTATGCTCTCCAAACACTGATCATATCTTTGGTAATCATGCCCCATGCTTCATTTAAGGCTGGACCACACTCACTGTGAGCGAATATTCATACTTGTGTTTTATGAAGCTCAGCATGTAAAATCCACATGCAACATTTCTATTTCTTCCATCTCAGTTTACGTAGATTGGGTTTTTATCTACTGAATAATGTTTGTGGCTTTATTTTCTACTGTTTAGTATTATGAAAGCTTATCAAAGGAAGTGGAGGGAGACTGGGGGGCAGACTTCTCTTAGCTCCAGGAAGAGAGTCAAACATACTCTGAAAATCATTCATTTGAATTTAATTGGGTTGTATACATTGCTTCAAAAGGGAAAAGGGTGCATGATCATAACTGTTCTTTGTTGTAAAACCTATGTGAGCAAAGTACACAAGGTCCAATAGTGTAGAGAGCTTTGTACATCCATAACAAGCTAGCATAAACTTAGTAGCAAATAGTAAAATAGTAAGTTTGCTACTTAAAGGAAGGGCAGTGGCCATAGCCTTTTGCAAACTTAGATCTCTAATTCCTTGGCTAATTTTCCCACAAATGACTGACTCAATTATTTTTCATTTCCTTGTAATATTTTTATAGATTTTATAGATCTCCTAACTATTCTGCTAATTGGCTGTGGTGGTTCGAAAGGGAATGACTTCCACAGACACATACATTTGAATGCTTGTCCCAAGCTGGTAGAACTACTTGGGAAGAATTAGGAGGTGTGGTCTTGAAGGAGATGTGTCACTGGCTGAGGTTACAAAAACCTAGGCTATTTCCAGTTAGCTCTCTCTTTGTCTCATACTTGGAGATCAAGATACAGGCTCTCAGCTGCTGTTCCAGACATATGTGACCATGCCTTCATATTGCCATCACTGACTCCAACTCTCTGGAGCTGTGAGCCCAATTAAATTATTTTATACGTTACCCTGATCATAGCATCTTGTCACAGCAATAGAAAAATAAGATACTAGCTTTAGCTACATAGTGATTACTTAGTCTTTGACTGACTATTGTTGTAAAAATATGAGCTAATCAATCACAAAAAAAAAGGCAGATGCCTAGTGCCCTCTTTTCTTGATCCGCATGCAAGGCAGAGTTCTCAGATCACTTTTGTATCAGGTTGTTAATTAATGTATTTCCAAATATGCTAAAATGCCATAGTTAAAGGCATGCTTCAGGAAGACCATTTCCTAGAATAGTCACACTAAAGACTGAGGCAGAAAAAAACACCGAAGCAAGAGGTTGTCCTCATATAATGAACAGGTTATACATCTGTCATATAGACAACATACTTGTAAAAATTAGCTGTGCATATATAATAAATACCAACTGGATGTAGTCCTAACAGATGGCTTTTTAATTTAAATTCATCTTGCCTTGCTTCTAGAAAAAAGTACCCATAGCAGGCATTACCTCCATATTATCTGCTCAATGGTGATTAGGAGAGTCAACAAAATTTCCTCAAGTAAAACTTACAGAAATGTTAAAAGATCACCATAGAATACAATCAATATAATTATGTCACACTTATGACAATAAATTTTTTATAACTTCATAAATTTCATTTGTATATGCAAATTATTAAGAATTGTTCATTTTAACTAAATTTAAGGACTGTAGACTATTGTAAAAAAAAAATCTAATTTATCCTAGTGGTAAATTAAGTAGTCTACAAAAATTGCCTACTGATTGGTTGGCATTTATTTCTCATTAACAAATATGTATGGAGTATCTAGCCATATTCACAGACTTCTGAAGACAAAATGTTACAGAAAAATCACTGAAGCCTGAAAGTAGTTTTCTAATGTTCAGTGATCCATGCATTCAGCAAACATTTTGTTTATGATGGGGAGATTTAAGTAAACAAATTTTAAAAAAGACTATACATATACTTTACAATGTAAATGGTAACACCAGTATATTCATAGAAAGTTAGCACATACTTTAAATGCTATCTGTAGTTTGCATTAGATGACCTAGCAACCAATGGGAACACAGATTCACTCAATAATAAAAGAAGAAAAAGGACCATCTTAGAAAGCCCTACAGGGAGGATAACATTTCTGAAAGGTCAATAAAGGGCATAGGATCCAAAGCTGGGATAGTCACTGTAGGCACTGTGAGCAAATTGAATGGTGGAGAGGGGGGCAGAAGGCTAGACATTGATCAAGCATAGGACCTTCAGTTTCACAAACTTGAGAGACAAAGCATATGAATTATGTTCACTACAACTTCTTCCATTCAATTTTAAGCAGAAATTATAAACTCGCACTCTTTGGACTTTCTTTTTTAAACCCTGGACATGTACTTACCTGAATAAGTATTTTGACACCAAAATATTCATATAATCTCAAGTTTGAAGTCTCCCTGCCTCAGGGAAGAATCTACCTATCTATTGGATTCTACTTACCTCCTCCACCAAATTATCAAAGTTCATTTGAAAAAGCAAATTTTTGGCAAACCTGGGCCAGAATAACCTGGAGATGATCAACAGTACTACACTGCGGAGGGAGGGCTGAGAACCAGTCCACTGCTGTCCTCTCTTGTCCAGTGTGTTCACCCCTTACTCTTCCCTTGTAGGCTCAAGCTGAAGTCCTGCTTGAGATGCCTGAATTAAGTGTTTAATACGTCTTAGAGAGTAAAGAGTGAAATGTAAGTTCAGAGCTATAATTTAGTCATTTGCTATTAACAGGAAGACCAGTGGTTGGACAGTTGGCTGGAAACAGAACAGTACTTTGTGAAGTCATGCTCTAGACATAGCCCATCAAAACTAGCATTTATTTGTTCACTTAAAACCAGGAATTTACTGAGCTGAATCATTGACCTTTCCCTGGCACATATTTTTGCTTATTTTTTTTAATAGTGTTCATGATTGTAAGCCTGTAAGGGTTCTCTCAGACATCTCCTAAAAAGCTACTAACCCTCTGTCCACTCACTGAATTTCGGCCACAGACATTATTCCCAGGTAATTAAAATGTTCACTTTTAAAAAGGAGTATCACAGCATTGTTAACTTCTGATAAAACGCTGGGCATCAGAATTATCTGCAAATGCCTTAAGGTTTGGGAGGTTTTTGATTTTTTGGTTGTTGGTTTGGTTTGAGTTTTTTGAGGAGTGAATATCTTTGTATACAGTGTCAGCATACACTGTGGAGAAATAATTATCATTAACCTGATTCTTACTATGCAGCCTGCTTATTAATATGTATTGCTGTTCACTATAAGTGCTAAGTTGTGACATAAAAACAAAAGAAATAGCTGAATAAAAATGGCATCTCAGGTTTCACTAATGTTATTAAAATATTTAGAAAGTGAAGCTAATGAGTTCACCTTTCTTCTTAAAACACACATACTCAAACACTCTTAGCCTTTCAAAGAACATGTCATCTCAAAGAGATTATGTAATATAATATATAGGAAGAAAGTAGGGGAATACTAAAAAAGAAGTTAGACATCATGAATTTCTCATTCACAGAAGACAATGAATAAAATCAATGATTTGATCAAAATGCTTGAAAATTCCTGAGTTTCACTTTCCAAATGGGACATTTGGAAAGCATGAGCTCAGAACCCACAAACCAAAAGCAGATGAAATGTTTACAATGACTTCTAGCAGACCTTTAAAGAGTTTCCCAAACTCTAGAGAGGAAATCCTATGGAGTCAAGTGCTGGGTATTAACAACTGTAGTAGATTTCTGCTACAAATCAGGACCAATTAAGGGGCCAGGCTTCAGGACAGACAGACAGATGGCACCCTCACCAAGATGAGCAGCCAAGACTGAGCTTTCCAAAGTCACAGAATTAAGGTTTTACCAAAAACAGAGTTGCAAGGGGCACAAACCTGCTCCAGAGAAGGCTGTGGAAATTTATGGAAGTCTCTAATAATGAGAATGTTTCATGGAAAATGGAAGACTGGTTAGGATATGTCAAAGAAAAAAGTTCTAGTTGGGCCCTTATGGGCTTTTGGTTTGTGATCTGCTTTCGTATGCATTCTGGAACATCACCTCTTATCTAGAAATTGTACATTGACCTAGTAATTCTATTCCATTTACTTAACAAGAATGAATAAAACAGAAGAATGAACTACCAAAGACAAAGATTTTTCTTCCCCAGAGCTCCACTATCCTGACCTCCAGCTTGACCTCTATGCCCCCTTTCTGGACCTACACAATTCAATGAGAAAAAAATCCATGTACCTATATATAATGTAGGTAGCTCACTTTCAGCAACTGTTTATACCAAGAAAGCATAACAGTCTGAAAACAAATTTAATGTGAGGAAAAGAGTGTGGGGAAATCAGATCTTAAAGAAACTGAAAATAAAACAAATATTACAAAATCAAAGAAAATTATAAAGAATATTTTTATTAGATAAAGTTTTCAGACTTCTTTAATGTCTTCCTTTCCATCTCAATCACACTGTCTTTTATTGCTTCTTATGATTATCTTTTCCTATAAAAAGAATGGAAAGACAATCTTTTCTTTCTAACAGTGGTTAGAGTGTTTTAATTCATAGCCATTGAAATGGGTAACACATAAAACTTCAACAAAAGCATAATTATTGTTCATATAACTGCTATGAGTTTATGGATGTTAAACACAAAAAAAATTCTGTTAAGTTCTTTTTTATTGAAATGTTCCCAATGGAAAAAAGTGAAGGGTAGAGCTGAGTTCATAGAAATGTGTGACTTTTTGTGTTCATGATAAAACTTCCAGACCTTAATACTGAGTCTTCCACTTAGAACTTAAGATATATAATTTGAAATATTTTCTACAAGCTGTCTTCTGAATTTATGTTCATAAAACATTGTAATTATTCCTGGTGCTAAATATTATAAATCAGATTCACATTGTGGTAAGACTTTTGACCTACACACCTGGGCAACTCAGCCCAGTGGGCAATTTGGAGAACCTGGACAGCAAGTAACAGATTAGAACCATGTAATTATATACAGAAAACACAAGTACTGTGTATCTACAATCCAGCATCCCCATGGACTGCCTCCAGACACTATGCTTACCTCTCCATGAACACTTGACTGAAGAAAAGTATATGAGCATCAAAAAACTGCTCTTAAGGGACTAAATTAATGGCTCAGTTACTAAAATGCCTGTCATGCAATCATAAAAATGAGTTCAGAGCCCAGTATCTATCAGAAATCTAGGTGCAGTAGTGGATTCTGAAGTCCTGGCTCAGTGCAGGTGGATCCAGGCAGCTTCCTAGGATTGGTTGGCAAACTAGGCTTGCTCAACCAATGATCTCTAGATTCAGCAAGAAATCCTGTCTTGAAAAGTCATTGAGAAAGCCCCCTTGCATGAATCTCTGGCCACTATGTGCAAATGAATGTAAAGCCACCCACATGAACAGGTACATATATAGTGTAGTATACACTATACACCATACACACATATGCATGCACATGTACACACACCAATAATAAAAGAAAACTTAAAAAAAAACAGTTGCAGTTGAAATATGTGCTGTGGATTAACATGTATTCTCTAACCATGCTCATCTGAACTTCTGTTTCCACAGTTACATATTTGCAATTAGTGAGTCAAGAGGTCATTCAGTCTTGGGGAATGAGGAAGTGGTAAGCCTAGTGGGGCTATATTCATCACTGAGAGAGTGGGTCAGTTTTAAGCAAGCCCATAAACTTCCTCACTTTTCCTAAGTATGTCATGCTGTTGAATTATGAGCTACATAAATTTCTCTTTATAAGGTACTCGGCTTCATTCACTTTGTTACAACAATAGAGAATTGGCTAAAACAATGATTACCTTCAAACCAATTAGTTATATTACTCTGAGGACATGATTCTAGGACCTCTCTCATTATGTAACAAGTATCTTAAGCTGAAGCTTCAAAACAAATTTCTGATTTCAAAATTACCTTTTTTTGTGAGCACCTTGACTGTAAAACTATTTGTAATAATTAAAAACATCTATAATTGATTATTTTAAGCAACTAGCACAAGATTATCACTAAACTAAAAAATACTATAAATGCAGGACACCATGGGAGCTTCTTTAACATAACTTTGTATAACTAACATTTTAGTTCAACATAGATATATATTTAATTATTGTAATTTTCTGTATGTATAACTGTAGATAATACGTGCAAGCCTGGTGGTCTTGGAGGTCAGAAGAAAGCATCAAATGGCCTGGAACTGAAGTCGCTGAAGGTTGAAGTCACCATGTGGGTGCTGGCAATCAGACTCGGGTCCTCTGGAAAAGCAGTCAGTGCTCTTAATCACTGAGCCAGCTCCGCATAGCCACTTACTTAGCATATATAATTTACATTTTATTCATCTGCACTCTATTGATTTATACAGGTTAAACATATAGTATATAAGTATCCAGCATTCTTTTAAAAAGTGATTAAATTACCTGTCAAAATACTTGACCCTTATCTTCTTACACTCTACCAAAAAGGAGCTGCTGAACATTATGCTATTTGTTTTAGCCACCTACTAGATATTGTAAATCATATGCTTGACAAACCTATGTTAATATATGGTCACTATAAGGATTTTTTTTGAACAATGTCAAAAAAAAGTGTAAATGTTTTCTTTCTTCCCTTGGATGACAGGTTTTTCAAGGGTAATTTTAGAAACTCTTATTTTAGCCAATGGTATACATGATTAACAATTTGGGGTAGATTACCTGCTCCTGTGCCTGTGGTACTAGAAACAAGGAATTGAGTTTATAAACTCATGCAAAATAGCCTTACTTAAATACCAAGCAGATTGCTATCATTGTTATCAAGGAGTGTGCTATTCTACCAGACGTACTAAAGGTTGAACATGCGAGTTTATGGTCTCAGTTCAGGCACTGGCATGAGAATATTCTCAGGATAGTGATTTCTATGATAAATGGTAGTCTAGATGATCTGTTTTACTGAGTATTTAAGTACAATTAGGCTCATTCAAATATCTTCAACAATTTGATTTATAGCCATGAAAAATCTCTTAAATCCTGTTGCTATTTGTACATCACCAAAGTAGCTTTGTACCTACTCAAAATTGCTCAACATACATTATGAATTTTACATTTAAATGGGTTTTCATTTTAATATGCTCCCAAATAAAAGTTATATGGTTACTCTGCAATAAATATATTATTATTCATGTCCAATATTCTAAGATCATCACAGCTACAATTCAGTAGTTCTTCAGGCAGCTGAAAATTAGATTCATTTCACCCTCTTAATATTTTATAACAAATCAACCACTGGAGTTTCTGAAAGCTAGCCATGAAAGACAATTCCCAAATTTTTAAATTTTTTAAAATCCTGAGGAACCACTCTTTGTACAAAATTGAATCATGCAGTAGCATCATTCCAGGTGCATATACTCATGAAACACAAATTACATCCAACATTTTATCCAGGATTACTCGGGGCTTCTCATTTGATATTAATGAAGCTGTAATATCTTGTTCTAGGTTGCCATCCAGAAGGAGACTGAAGTTTTGCCTATCTCCAAGAAATTGGCACTGATAAGTGAGAAAATTGTCCAAGCCTCCTATGGCAAATGTTACACCCTGGAAATAAATTAAGCACATCTGGAATTACCATTAAAACTCTGCAAGGCCACCAGGATGCAGCTGCAGTCATTTCTTAGTAAACGATACCAGTGCAGCACAGACACGCATTTTTAAAAACCCATTTTACTCCCAAAGAAAAACTGATGGCTTGGGAAAGTCCCTCTGACCATTCTAAATATAATAAAATTTAGGCTACATTTGCTATTGATCTACTTTTTTTTCTCTCTTTCCGTATTGTTTTGTGTGTGCATTAGCTGTGCTTGGATCGTGTTCAAAAATCAGGAGATTCATCTCTGTTTTCATGTCCTTTAAACCCAGCACCAGAAACCAAATGAACTCTTGCTCTTTGGTGCTTCCCCCATAATTGCTACTTTCAGTAACCTGAGCCATTCTCAGATTTTCAACAAATATTTTAGATTGTTGTCACTGCTCATATTTTCAGGCTCTCCTGAAAGCAGGGAATACCTGCTTAATTTGTCACAGTGTTAAAAAAATGATAACTGGAAAGACAAGAGAGTCATATCATTATTATTTTGAGTATACTGACTAATGGGCTGTTGGAGACAGCAGAAGATAGGGGTGTGGGTCCAGTTGCTGGGCAGGGCTGTGGCAGCCAGTCTTGGGTAAGGATGGATTCAACGAGGAAAGAAGCTATAGAGAGTAAAGTCTGAAGATGCTAATGCCTTGACACTACTTCCCGTATGCCCGTAGGTTGCCCTTATTTCTAAAATCTGGTCACAATATAATAAATAAAAATGAAACCTTTTCAAAGAAAGTATTTTGATTGTAAACGATACAGATGAAGACTTATTTTAATTGGCTGGAGTTAGTGTACAATGCTACTGTATCAAAATATTCAATATTTTAAATATTGCATTGTGCCAAGTTTTTTTTAAAAAAAAAAAATAATGCAATTAGCTGAAGAAAATCATCACCTGTTTCAAAGTGACCATTGCTGTTGTCATCTGTGCCTGTCACTGGACTTACAAGTGAGAAAACATTTCCATGCCCTGTGAGTGACAGTTTTTAAATTAACAATACCCTCACATTTTGAGAAAAGAGTACAGGAAGAAAAACACACCAATGTGCTTCTCGATAGGAAGCCATACGATGTTGTCACTCAAAAGTGAGATCCATGAGACGTGAATGCCCCACAGGCCTCAAGCTAGACACCATTTCTCACTTTCAAGCCCTTCACTGCTGTAACTCACAGCTTAATGCAAGACATTCACAAGCTGCTGTACATGAAACTTGGCACAATTTCCAAACTATCAGCTTTGTCTACTTTGTCCTGTCAACCTGCTCAAGACCAAAAATTCTTCTCAGAGCCCAAAATATAAAGGGCGGCAGTATATTTTTCTCCCTTAACTTTTAGAACTTTAGCCTCTGGCAGAAGCCTTAATTTATTGTAACTACTACAAGGAGTTACATTTTAGCATCAAGGACTATAAGTCAGCTCCAGACATCTAAGCCTTCCAACTCTAATTCACTCAGAATGAGGTGAGATTCAACCATTTATTTGTCCACTAAGAAGACCTGTGCTATCTCTTAAAGAAAAAGTGCTTCCAAAGCTGTTTAGGGTTTGTTGCAATGCTGTTGGCAATCATCTTTCGAAGAATGAGTGAATATGGCAGAGACTTGAATAATCAGGTGCCACAGCCCAAAACACCGATCATCTAAGGCATCTTTGACCCAGACAAAGACAAAAGCTGACCGTGTATAAGCAACAGCCAGCAATCTTCTAACGTGAAGGAGAGGACAGCTGAGAAGCACAAAAGATCAAAAGGGGAAACGGCAGGATGCATTTTAAATTTTACAGACTAATACATAAATTTCACAAAATAGGCGACTGACACAGTAAGTATCACCCAAGTCCCATTTTCATTACTGAAAAGTCAAACAAAAGTAAACACTATACAATCGCTTAAGTCAAAACCCAAAGTGAACCTCTGACTAGGTACGTGACCAGATGGTATAGTGCCTGCCTGGTATGTGTGGGAGCTACAAAACATCCAAGAGCAGAAGCAGGGAAGGGAATGCTTTATGTTTGAAGAGGACCTGAAAGCAAGAAGTAACACTTTAAATAAGCACAGAACAATTAGGAATTCCAAGAAAATAAATCATTCTGTAGTCAGTAGTGGCTCCTGATAATGAAGGAGGGAAAGCCTTAAAGGCTGAGACAAAACACAGCAGAAGATTTAAGGAAATTTTGAAATTAATGAATAATTTAAGTGAATTCCTTAGGGTGGAAACATTCTGTGAGTTCAGTGACCACATTTCTCAACATTTTGCACTCAAGAATGTGTGAAGGGTAATCATTGGTCGGTGGGAAGAGTGCAGTGGTAAAGCTCCCTTCTGGTGTTTGTTTGTGAGATCCTTGCCCTACTACAAAGTTTTGATGGATCAAATTATTGCCTTTTAAGTCTCTATAAACATCTGTAGGTAGAAAGCAGAAGAAATTATTCATGAACTATATTTAAAAGAAATACTAACAAAGATATTTACAAAGTAAACTCCACAAATTTTTAATGATTTGTCTTAGATTGTTTTTAGGAATATATAAGTAGCATAGTATGGGGAAAAAAGAATTACAAATCCATCAGCTTTAAACTGCAATGCAATCTATTGGCAAACTGGAAATTTTATTGTACTACATAAGGATTTTTATACAAGGTATTATCTCATAATTATTGTTCAATATCTGACTCAGATGTGTAGTTCTCCCTAGCTTAAAAAAAAAAACTATTGTTCATACTCTTCAATAAATTAAAGAAATTTAAGAAAATGCTACTGAGATTTGAAAGCCCTATTCAGTGTTGAATATCTGATGAATAAATATTAAAGACTAGTAACAGAACCTGGTCAAAATAGGCAGGGCATTTTTTTAATTGAAAATAGATTCTTTTCTCATACAATACATCCTGACTACACCACACACACACACCTACCCTCTCCTCCAAATGAACTCCTACTCCATTACCTCTTTGGAAAAAAAGAACACCTCCACAAGACAACAGCCAAACCAGAAAAAAAAACAAGATACAAATAAGACAAGGCAAAAGCCCTCATTTCCAGCCTGGGTTGTTTAAGGATCTCCACAGGACATCAAAGGCCAACAGCTCAATCCAGCGCTACTCAGTCCCACCCCTGGAAGCATTATCTGGCTACAAAAGATGGTCAGTTCAGACTCTGCATCCGCCAATGGTAAGCGTCCTAGCTAGGGTCACCCTCATAGATTCCAGGAAATATCCACTGCACTAGGTTTCCATAGTGCTCTCCAATTGCAACACTCTCGCCCATCATTCTCTCCCTCCATTCTTTCCCATGTTTTGAATTGCATTATTTTGTTAATATATTATTAATTAAAGAGATACGTATCATCCAATATCTTATATAAACAAATTGAGTCAGTTTCTAACTCTACATCCCATTCACCATTCCTGCTTAGCAAGCTTTCAAATTTCCTTAGAAATACAAATGTTGGAACTTGACAGATGAGAATAAATGTATACTAATTCTGGCACTTGGGATTTGGGAGCAGAATAAAGTTCACATGAGACTTTTTCTTTAAAAAGACCAAAAGAACAAAGAAAGAAAGGTATGTAAGTATAAAAGATTAGAGCACTTAATTGCTCCCCAATACATTTTTAAATGGTTGATATTTTATTTATCGTCTAAGTGTATTTCTTGTTATTTACCTGATTCAGTAAAGAAGATAAAATATTCACTGCACCATGATCAAAATGCACTGTATGAAGTCTTCAAAGAATTAATTAAAATGCTATATTATTTTTAAAATAACAGTCTCAAAATTCATGTGTCAAAAACCAAAATCTCGTAAACATAAACAAAATTTGTCATGATAGCAATGAAACAGAAGATATTATTTCCAGGGAAAACAGATGTGCTCTAACTACCTGTTACTGGAGAAGTAGTTTACGTGTCTGAGTATGGCCACTGGGTTTTCTAAATGGCTCTCTGAATTGTCAAGTAAGAGACGATAATAGCTTTATGATATGAGCCACTGTGATCATGGAAATCACTAGAGAAACGTATAATCATTTTTTTTTTCATTTACACTTAAACAAAGAGTGGAACCTTGCTTTTAGAAATTTTACTTCTAGGCCTGTTTTGAATCAATAATTATCAGTTTTCTGACATATACACACATGCATATACATACATACATAATATATTTATATAGAGAGAAATTAAATAGAATGTAGGCAAAACATCTTAGATAGTTATACTTGGGATCAGCTGAATGACAAAACAATGGTAGGGAATGTTTAAATTTAAACTGTTTATGAAAATGTTGCATTGTGCCTGGAAGAGTTACATGGTGAGCCAAATTTGGCTTAACGTGCTGTTAGAAATTCTTCACCAACAGTATACATATATTTTCCAACTACCCGACCACTTCAAGGAAAGGAGAAACGTACATAATTCCCACTTTCTGTACCCTTGAAAAACAAATAGTCTTTGTGTGCAAATCAGCTGAAATATCAAGACAGGCCTCATTTGTTTTCTACTGTTAGAAAACAACACACTTAGATTTCTTGAAGTTTTAGATTATTTCATGTTTGAAAATCAAGCTCTTGAGAGATAACTATAAATATGAGCAATGACTAAAGGCATGACTTGCTATGGTTTCATTTCATCAAATTTGCAGCTACTGACTGCCTATGTCTATCAGATACTTTCTGATACTATGATAAAGCTCTGAGCAAAACCAAGATGTAGAGGAAAGGGTTTGTTCGGCTTTCATGTTCAGATCATAGTCCATCTGCAAAAAATAGCAGAAATTCAAAACAGGAACCTGGAAGCAGAGAACTGCCACAGAGACCAGGGAAAAATGATGTTTACTAGCATGCTTTCTTATACCAGTCAGGACTACCTACCCAGGGTTGGCTCTGTCCACAGCAGGCTGGGTTCTTGTTATAAATTATAAATATAAAAAAGGTCCCACATACACTTCTCCAACTGAGGTCCCTCTCTACCAGATGACTCTAGTGTGCGTCAAGTTGACTAAAAATTGAATAATATACTACCCAGAAATTCAACACTATTTACTAGATAGTTATTTTATTATTTGTGTGTATATGTGTATGTGTGAAAGTAATTGTGGGGGACAGAAAAGTTGGAGTTATAGCAAGTTGGAACAGAGTTATAGGAAGTTACAACTTTTCCACAGCCCCATGTGAGTGCTAAAAACAAAACTCCAATCATCTAAAACATCAGCAAGCATTCTTAACTACCAGCCACCTCTCAAGTTTAAAATGGGGTAACCACCTCATACTGCTTTTAAGAGTCTATCACCATTCGTGAAGGTATATAGGAATATTTTAATTTTCTTGGCAGCTCAACACATTATCACTTTTCAATACAATGAATGAGATTGATATTTACACTTCATTATTCTTACTCCAGTTTAATCATTATGAAAGCTTTTGTGGATGACTCATTTGCTTAATATTGCAAACAATCATAACTACTTTTTGATCTCACAAAGCACTACAGTGTTGGTTGCTGGCAGTGTGCACCTATAACAACGATTCATTGCAGAAAGGAATACACTCAAGAGAAGTTTGCAAGTCGTCACTGAGGGTGCTGATACAAACAGACTTCAGAGTTATTCATTTAAATCTTCCATGAGGTATAAAATATCACAGACTGTTGGTACTGTTTCCATATTTGATCCTTATCATAATGTGTGTCACCAAGCATTTTCCCCAACTTCACTTTTTCTCCATAAGCAAATTAAAGTGGCAAATGAAGATAATTATCCAAGTCATTCAAGCCAAAAATTGCTTTTGCATAAGTATACACAAAAATCAAAATAATGAACTCAATATCTACAATTATGAATTCTCTGGCTATTAGAGGACAGGCTGCCTTGCCCTAGTTATGTATCTATTACCTTTTTCACTAAGATAATCATTTCATAACTGCAGGAGCTTTACTTTTAATCAATTGACTCATGTCCCACATTTCAACCTAGAGCATACACACCAAAAAAATATTAAATAATAAGGTCAAAGAGTAGTTGGTGAACAAATTTTAGTATTGATTATTCTGATTGCCTACACATAGGGGCCTGGACACTCATGGGCAAATGAAACTTACATCATGAGATCATGCTTTGAATTTTTCCCTATGAGAACAGTACTAATTTAAAAAACTAAAAGAATTGAAGGACAAAACCACAGACAAAAAGTTTACATACTCCTTTACAAGAAGCAATTTGGAAACAGAGGCTAAATCTTAGGGGCTGATTCATTTTAGTTTTATAGTTTTTAATTAAAAATTTTATACAATATATCTTGATCATATTTCCCCTTCTCTTATCCTTCCCCAATTCTACCTACCTCACTAGCCATCCAACTTCATACTTTGTCTCTCTCCCTTTTTCTTCCCCATCTCCTAACTTGCTCTTCCTCTCTCTAGACCTTCCTCCCTTGCTCTGAAAAAAATAAAAGAAAAGAAAGAAAGAAATGAAAGTCATCATTAAACTACAATGCCAGCCACTGAAAGTGTGCTGACACAAACAACTCTACATCACTTGAGGCTGTGTTGCCTTTAGCTCTCTCTCAGAGGTTGAAAGACCAAAGACCTTCTCCCCGTTGGGACTGAAGCCATACCGCTTGCCAACTCAGGGTTGGCATCTGGGTCAGCACCTCTGGACAGGAAGAGTCACTCACAGCCACAGTCGATGGAGTGATGAGGTCAGAGTATAGAAACACAGGAAGATAGTAGAGAATTGTTGAAGATAAATTTAGGATCATTCTAAAGCACCCAGATATTAGTGCTAATACAGAAGGCCTTAGAGTCAAGTTTTGCACTTATTCCTCTTACAAAATTCTTTGGAATTCAAATTTATTATAGTGGCATATTATAAAGTACACAAAGCCACAAGCTATAAAAAGAGAAACAAAATTAAATAAATAATAAATAAAAAGAATGAAAGTGAACCAATTAGAAAGTTAAGTACTCCCTACTCAATCATAGGCCACAACTGCAAAAAAAACCCAAACAAACAAAAAAACAAAAAACAAAAAAAACCCAAGTAGGTAGGCTGTCCACAGACCTTCTCCTCTTTTTCTCTAGATGAAATCTTTCAGTCTCATCTCTTGTGCTGTATCAGAACACCAACCTCCCTTCCACCCTGCCCAAATCTTTCATGGATCCTTCAGCCCATCCCCTCCTAACAACCTCCTACATTCCTTGATGCATCCCAGCCTCCAACACCAGCAAGCATTCCCTGTGAACACAGCAGCTGAGTAGGTCAATGAAAGAGGCCACACATGACCATCAAACTCTCTAAAAACTCCAGAGATGAAACAGAAGCCAAAGAACAAAACACCCATATAACAAAACATAATCAGAAATCAGCACCTTGGCCTATAATCACCCCAAACCCAGATACCTATATGCCAGCATAAGAACATAATCTCTAACAGCTTGAGCACTATGTTTCCACTACAGCCCAGGTGTACCACCATAGCAATCTGTGAATATTCCAACGTGGATGAAATATACACACACAAAAAGACCTTAAAACCAACTGCATGAATATAATAGAAGCGTTCATGAGGAAATGAATAAATCCCTCACAGAAATCCAGGAAAACATGAACAATAGGAGATTAATAAATCCCTTCAAAAAATACAAACAGTTGAATGAAACTGTTCAAGACATGGAAATGAAAATAGAAGCAATAAAGAAAACAAACTGAGGAAGTTCTGAAATTAAAAAATTTAGGAATTTGAACAAGAACTACAGAGGCAAGCTTTACAACAAAATACAAGAAAGAATCTCAGGCTATGAAGATAAATGGATATGTCAGACAAAGAAAATGTTACATCTGAAAAAAAATGACATAGAACATTCAGGAGATCTGAGAAACTGTAAGAAGGCAAAAATTTATGAATAATATTAATAGAGGAGAAAGAAGAATCCCAACTCAAAACCTCAGAAAGTATTTTCAATAAAATCACAAAAGTGTATTTTCCTAAAGAATGCAATGCCTATAAAACATACAAGAATTTGTATATTTCAAATAGATTGGCCCAAAAAAGAAAGTTCCCTCTTTGTAACATGATATTCAAGACACTAAATATACAGGGCATAGAAAGAATATCAAAAGCTTCACTGTAAAAACCAAGTATCATATAAAAGCATACCTATTAAAGTTATACTTGACTTCTCAATAGAGATTCTAAAAGCCAGAAGAGTCCAGACAGATGTGCTTTAAACTCTAGAGAACAGATGTCAGCCCAGACTACTATACCCAGAACAACTGTCAATCACCATAAATGAAGAAAATAAGATATTCCATTATAAAATCAAATTTAAAAGATATCTACATATCCAGCCCTACAGAAGATGCTAGAAGAAACACTCCAACTCAAGGGGGTTAATTACATTCATGAAAACATAGGAAATCAATCAATAATCTCACGTGTTCTCTCTCTCTCTCTCTCTCTCTCTCTCTCTCTCTCTCTCTCTCTCTCTCTCTCCTCTCCTCTCCTCTCTCTCACACACCACCACCACCACTACCAACAACAACAAAAACAATAGGAATCAATTGTTGGTCATTGATGTCACTGATTATCAATGGTCTTAATTCTCCAACAAAAATATATAAATAGAATGGATGTAAAACCAGAATCTGCCCTTCTATTGCATCCAAGACACACACCTCAATATCAAATGTCTTAGTCAGGGTTTCTATCACTACAGCAAAACAGCATGACCAAAAAAGTAAGTTGGAAGAGTAAAGGTTTATTTGGCTTTTACTTCCACATTGCTCTTCATCACTGAAGGTCAAATAAATAGATCAGGAATCTGAAGGCAGAACCTGATACAGAGGCTATGGAGGGGTACTACTTACTGGCTTGCTTCTCATGGCTCTCTCAGCATGCTTTCTTATAGAATCCAAGACCACCAGCCCAGGGATAAAACCACCCACAATGGGCTGGACCCTCCCCCATTGATCACTAATTAAGAAACTACCTTACAGCCCTATCTCATGAAGGCATTTCCTCAATGGAGGCTCCTTCCTCTCTGGTGACTCTAGCCTGTGTTGATACACAAAACCAGCCAGCACAACTGACCCCCTTATTAATTTGACACATAAACATATCACTATTAAGGCACAACCCTTTCTTCTTTTAGTCATCTCTGATATTTCCCATTAAAGTCATAAATAATTTTGAAAATCCCACAGTCTTAACAAATTAAAACACTTTAAAATTTCAGTCTCTTTAAAACATCCCATATCTTTTAAGTGTTCAAGTATTTTATCTGTGGGCTCCCCTAAAAATCAAAATTGAATTAAATACCTTCTTTAAGAGGAAAGAACCAGAGCACTGTCACAATCCGAACCAAGTAAAACCAAACCTTAACAGCATAAATAACTCAATATCCCATTATCTGGGATATTTACTCACCATCTTCTGGACTCCTCCAAAGAGCTTGGGTCACTTCTCCAGCTCTGCCCTCTGCAGCACACACAGTTTATCATCTAGGTTCCAGCTGGCTCCACTCTACTGCTTCTGCTGTTCTTTGTAGTCTTCCCATGGTACCAGCATCCAAAATGCTCGAGTTCCTTGCTTTAACAGGACTTCACTTTCACCAATAGCCTCTCATAGACTCTCTTCATGGTATCAAGCCTCAAATTCTTATTATAACCCCTTCTGTCATGGACCTTCAACTGCTACTGAGGCTTCACGTTCACCAAAGGCCACTCACAGTGCCAAATCTCAGCGGCTCTCCATGACTCGTTCATGCCTTCAAACTCGTACCACGTGAGTGATGCTTACACATTACCAAGTCCGGTTGCCATCATGAGGTACAGGTCACCGCTGAACACAGCTTCTCTTTGCTCTCAGGAAACGCTTCCCAGAAAATTTCTCCTCAGCGATGCTTCTCTCTTTCTTATTATTGCTAATTTCTCAGCTTCAGACAACCAGCATCAATTGTTCAGTAATGTATAGGTTTCAATTTTAGTAGTTCTGATATCTTCTTAATCACAATGGACTTTTCAGCCCTAGTAAACCAGAACCAGGTAATCTTCATTCAAAATAGCAAATGACCCTAAGAGGGAAAATGAGCGCTGTTTTAAAGAAAACTTCCCTCTGAAACTTTGGCCTCCATCCTCTGAACCATTCTCAATATTCTTTTCTTCCAAGCTCATATAACACACCCTACTGAAGTTTCAACACTTAATGGCTTTTCTAGCCCAAAGTTCCAAAGCTTTTCCACAATCCTCCCAAAAATCATGGTCAAGTATGTCACAACAATACCCCTACTACACTGGTAACAACTTGTCATAGTAAGGGTTTCTCTTGCTGCATCAAAATACCATAACCAAAAGCAAGTTAGGGAGGTGAAGTTTTATTAGGCTTACACTTCCACGTTGCTGTTCACCACTAAAGGAAGTCAAGACAGAAACTCAAACAGGGCAGAATCCTGGATGCAGAAGCTGATGCAGAAACCATGGAGTGGTGCTGCTTACCGGCTTGCTTCCCCTGGTTTCCCCAGCCTTTTTTCCTTTATTTTTTTTATTATGAATAAAGTCTCATTTTTTATCCATGTATCTCTTTGTTTAAACTCCCTTCCCCCCCCCCCGGGCCCTCCCAGTCACTCTCTCTTCTCCCCATCTCCTTATCTCCTCCCCAGCAAGGGCAGGAGGTCCCAAGGTCCCAAGATGGCTTAGGTCAGCATCCATTCCAGGCAGATCTGCTTTCCTCACCTTGGGGTGAGATGTTCCTCTGGAAAGAAAAGGCTCCAAGGTGTCGGTCCAAGGTGTTTCAGATCCCAAGCTGTTCAGTGGTTGTGGTTGGCAGCTTGGGAATGCTGTGCTTTTTGTTTCAAGTCCACTAATGAGTGAGGACATCCCCTGCTTCTCTTTCTGGGTTTGTGATACCTCGCTGAGGAGGGTATTCTCCAGCCTGCTTTCTTATAGAACCTAGGAGCACCAGCCCAGGAATGACACCGCCCATCATGGGCTGGGCCCTTCCCTATTAATCACTAATTGAGAAAATGCCTTACAGCTGGATCTCATGGAGGCCTTTCCTCAACTGACCTCCTTCTTCTCTGATGACTCTCATTAAGATAAAATTGATGCACAAAACCAGCCAGTACATCAAGGGTAGATATTACTTCAGGTTAAAATATTGTAAAAAAAGATATTTTAAGCAAATGGACCTAAGAAGAAAGCTGATATAGCCATTTTAGTATGTAAGAAAGTAGACTTCAAACCAAAACTAATAAAAAGAGATAGGGAAGAACACTACACACTCATCACGAGAAAAGTCCTTCAAGATGAAATTTCAATTCTTGTATGTCCCTAACTCAAGAGTACTCACATTTGTAAAAGAAAGACCACTACAGCTTAAATCACACATTGCCCTTTACACAGAATAGTGGGAGACTTCAATACCCAACTCTCACTAATGAATATGTTATCCAGTCAAAACCTAAACTGGAGATATTTTATACTTGCAACTTAACAGCACATCTAAAGACTCTAGAATAAAAAGAAATAAGCACAACCAAGAGAAGTAGACAGCAAGAAATAAATTTAAGGCTGAAATCAATAAGATAAAAACAAAGAATGAAAGCACACACACACACCACACACCCACACACACACACACACACACACACACACACACACACATTCACTAACTACCACCACTACCAATTGGAAAGGAAGAAAAAGTAAGCAAAAAGAAAGACTTGCAAGTGGAATGGATAAGTAAAAGATAGACTATCAAACATGAAAATCAAGTAGAGTTATTAAGCAACAAGTAGAGTAACTAAAAATGACCCTAAAGCAAAGAAAAGGAACATGCAGGAAAAACCAAATCTTTCAATAATAAACTTAAATAAAGGATAAGAATTCTAGGTAATTGTCCTAGGCCAGCTTTTCAACAATATCGTACAAGAAAACTTCTTCAAACCTAAGTAAAACAAACCTTACAGATACAAGAATAACATATAATCTCAAATGTAAAGTATCAAAAAAGAAACTCCATCACAGTATACCACCGTTAAAATATCAGATATATAGAACAAGTAAAAATACTAAAGACTGGAAAAAAATCATATAAAAGAAAAAACATATCAAAATAAAATTTAATGTCTGGATGGAAACACTGATAGCCAGAAGGACCAGAAGCAATCCACTCCAAGTTCTAAAAGGGCCATGACTAACAACTTAAACTACTGTACCAGCAAAACTATCTGCCATACTAGCAGGAGAAAAATATGATACAAGTAGTATGAAAAATTTATTTTCACCAAAACAATGGACTCTAAAGAGAACACTAGAATCAGTTCTTTGCACTGAAGAAAGGAATAAGCACAGCTAATCAACTCTAGAAAAGAAAAAGATTAAGTTATAATTAAATACAAAGTACAACTAAGAAACACAAACAGAAAAAAAAACCAACTACTTTCAATATGGTCCTAGTCAGGCTTCTATTGGTGTGATAACCACCATGACCAAGAGTACTTTAGGGAGGAAAGGATTTATTCCATCTTACATTTCTAGGTCATGTTCACTGCTGAGGGATATCAAAGCACCCACTCATGACCGACTTTGGAAGCAGAAACTGAAACACAAGCCATGGAGGAATGCTGCTTACTTATGAGCTCCTCACGGCTTTCTCATCTTGTTTTCTTATGTGCTCCAGGACCACCTTTCCAGAGAAGGCACCTCCCACAGTAGACTAGATTCTTCACATCAATCATTAATCCATAAAATGTCTCATAGTGTTGCCTCCCAGCAATCTAACACCTGAAATTTTTAGTTATGGTCTCCTTTTCTGAAATAACTTTAGGTTTGTGTCAAGTTAGCAAAACAAACCAGGACAATTGATCTTTTGACCACTTGGAGTACCAATGCACTGTTTAACAATTTTCTTGCTCTTTTATATCCAAGATCTCATATTAATATCAATATCATAACATAAAACATTCCAGCTTTTAAGTGTCCCATAGCCTTTGAAGTTTCAAATACTTTAAAAGTTGAAACTAATATCTAAAGTCTCTAAAAATTTAAAGTCTTTTATCTATGAAATCCTGTAGCAATAAAAATTAAAGAGATCATAGTCACAATAAAAATCAAAGCAAAACCAAAATTCAGCAGCCTAAAAATTTTAGTGCATGACACCTGGGACTCACTCACTATTCTCTGAGTGTTAAAGGGCACTAGCAACTCTATTGCTTTAACTCTGATTAGCCTGAAGTTTTCTGACCTGTTCAGGCCTGAGACCCAAAAGAATCTCTCCAACTTGTGGCCCACAGCCACATATAAAATAATTACACTGAGGCCTATATTAATTGCAAACTGCTTGACCTAATGGCTCAGGCTTATTACCAACTAGCTCTTACAGGTTTTCTCAACCCATTCTTATTCATCTGTATATATTGCCATGTGGCTCTGTGGCTTTACCTGTGTTCCATTATATCTTGCTTTCTGGGTGGCTGCCTGCAGCGTCTATTTGATTCCACCTTTCTCCTTTGTCAATGCTTGAATTTCCTGTCTGAATCCAAGCTGCCTTGCCATAGGCCAAAACAGCCTCTTTATTAACAAATGTTAATAAAATATATTCACATTATACAGAAAGACATCCCACATTCTGCCTTCTGTGCACATACAGCTTGTCTCCTAGGCTCGACCTGGCTATACTCTATAGTTGCTGCTGTCCTTAGTGGTCATCCCATGGTACTGGTGTCCACGAAATATTGGACTCTGATGTAACTGAGCTGTCCCTTCAACAATAACCTCTCCTGAGATCTCTGAAGATACTCTGACTCTGACAAATGGCACCAAGCATCAATTTCTTGGTGCTTTTATTAAACTGAGGCTAGACATTCACCAATGGCTTCTTCTGGCCTCTCATGTGGCCAAGCTTCAGCTACTCTCAATAATCCCTTCATATCTTCAAAATTAATAGCACCTATGAACACAATGCCACGTTTGGCTACTAACACAAGGTACAGCCTTAGCACTCACTAGACCACTGTTCCTGTGTGTTGACTTTGAGGAAATATTTCTAGACTATTTTACCATGGTCATGTTGGTTTCTTCTTAATCACAGTTGATTTCTCTTCTTCATATAACCAGTATCAGTTGTCCAAGTAAAAACAAGGTTTCACCTCATTGGTCATGGTCTTTCCTCATGTTTGCAATGGTAATGTATATTCTATGCCATTGCAAGCTGAAAGTATGTAACTATTTTGTTAGGTTGTTTGTTTTACAAAAGGGTTACAATTAAGAGACTGACTTGAGTCTCAGAAGAGACTTAGGACGTTTATACTGTGTGGAGAGTGGGAAAGGCTAGGGGACTTTTAAGGCTGAGCTAATTGTATTTTGCATTATGATACTGGTATATGTCTATTGAGGCCATTGAGTAGAGAATGATGGCTTGAATGAGGATGTTCCCCATAGAGTTATACATTTGAATGCTTGGTCCCCAGTTGGTGGAAATGTTTGGAAAGGAATAGAAGTGTAGCATTGTTGGAGGAGGTGTATCACTGCGGGTAGGCTCTAGGTTTCAAAGGGTAACAAAGTTTCTTGTTAACTCCTACCTCATGCTTATAGATCACATGGAAGCTCTCAGCTACTACTTGAGTGTTATCCCAGCTTTCTTGCTGTCATGTTCCTCATGATAATAGCCACAGACTATAACCCTCTGGAACTGTAAGTCTCAAATTAAATGCTTTCTTTTATAAGTTGCCCAGCCTTGGTGTTCTGTCACAGCAACAGAACAGTAATTAAGACCATATCTGAATCGACATCTCTCAATAGAAGAAATAAAAAAATTGGTTGAGAAATACCTTAGAAACTGTTTGTCAACTTTATGAATTAGGAAAATGCAAATTAAACAACTCAGGATGACTAATTTCAGCAAAGCAACTAACAAAATAATGCTATTAATGATGTAAGAAAAAAGAAGCTCTCATTCATAGCTGAAGGGACTGCAAATTCACACAGCCCTTCGATAAATCATAGTGGCTGAACAAGTTTACAGGCCCACCAACAGTGGAGGAAAATTCCCCTTGCTTGCAACCTCTCCAGCATAGGCTGTCATTTGTGTCTTTTATCTTAGCCAATCTAATAGGTGTCAGATGGTATCTCAAAGTTGTTTTGATTTGCATTTCTTTGATGGCTAAAGATGTTGAGCTCTTTTTCAAGTGCCTTTCAGCCATTCATAATTCTACTGAGAATTCCCTTTTTAGTTCTGAACCCCATATTTTGATTGGGTTATTCAAGGTTTTGGGCTCTAGCCTCTTGAGTTCTCTATATATTTTAGAGATCAGTCTTCTATTACTTGTAGGGTTGCTGAAAATCTTTTCCCATTGTGTAGGCTGTTGTTTTGTCCTATTGACTGTGTCCTTGGCTTTACAGAAGCTTCTCAGTTTCAAGAGGTCCCACTTATTGATTGTTGTTCGTAGTGCCTATAAGGGCTTCCTATAAATGGCCCTTATTATATTGAGATATTTTCCCTGTATTCCTGATCTCTCCAGGACTTTTATCATAAAGGAGTGTTGGACTTTGTCAAAGGCTTTTTCAGCATCTAAGGATATGATCATGTGGCTTTTTCCTTCATTTGTTTATATGATGGATGACATTTACAGTTTTCTTTTTTTTTTTTTCTTTTTTTTTTTTTTTTTTTTTTTTTTTTTTTTTTTTTTTT